>NQII01001827.1:79461-96060 GCA_002778355.1 Clitarchus hookeri
GGGGAGGGGGGGTGTTATTCTCCCCTGAGACTGCGAACAAGTAAACTTGTCAGTTCGCATTTCTCATCTCCGAGTTTCGAGCCCATCCTGCCAAGGGCTCCCTGTTCTCAAACTTCATTCCTGGGAGGTGGGCGGAGTTTGCTAATTTTTGATTAGTTGAGAAATATTCCCGTGCCCCCTTGCTGGGGTAGTTCGTCACTACACGCACACAGTTGTAATTCTTTTCTGTATGAACAAAACTGTTCACGGCTTGTGATAATATGCATGTCCTGGACCTACGAAACAAGTAAAAATAATGAACTATGTTAGCTTCGTAGATTCGAAGATTATCATCAAATGTGCGATCATCAAAATTTATTTAGCACTTCCAGAAACATGTTTACCAGTAGTATAAGGATTCAGACTTCACACTTCTTCTCGTCAATATAGCTTTTGCTATTTTTTCATTACTCATATACCGTACAGCTGCTTTTATAGTTCAAAACTTTCACTACACAAGACATTATTTCACCTATATGTTTAGCCAAGTATAGGTATATGTTCTTAATTATAATTTTCATATTGTGCTCTTTTTGAGTTGTTTACACTAGCAGACCCCTATCTTACACAGTGAGATGGGATATAAGTTATACTAACTTACAGAAGGCTACATACAGCCTATGACTTACTGGGAAAAATAATATTGTTATCAAGTATTAGCAATGAAACTCATTTTTTTAAGAATTCTCGTCGACAGTGAGGTTGACATTAGAGTTGGAAATCACCACTCTTTTAAGTTTACACCTCATGTCAGTCGCACGTCATACTTACCGAATTACCACTTCAGCATTCCATGATTGACACGACAATTTTAATGACACCTAAAAGCACTTAAATGTAAGCACATGCATTCACTGTAAACAGGAAAATTCTGTAGCCTAGCTGTTGCATTCAGGCTTAGACAGTACCTGAACAATACCTAACGCCCCTTGCGTCTGGCTAAAATTTGTGACAGCGTGAAGGAAATTCTAACCCTGCATCATAATTATTTAGAAACGATCACCACTATATGTTGGAGATGCGAAACCTGTAGATTGAGTTTTTGGGTTTCTGGGATTCACGTTAATTGTCTGCTCGCTTCTTTCAAAGTGGTACAACATTGTTGCAAAATTTGATATTCATAGCCTTCCTGTCACTTAGAGCCGCAAAAACCTTCTTAGATTGCATTTGACATAATTTTTAGGAAACAGTTTAACAACATTGCTTTTCTGGACACCAGCTCATATTCCATCAGTATTATATCCCTGCGCTCTTAGGATAGGTCTGGATACTTGCACATACTACTAGTACTGAAAGCTAACTTTACTATTGCCTAATAGCCGTGTCTCTCATCAATCTAGTATTTAAACAGTTTGCCTCGCGTTACTTTACAAATGTGAATTAATAACTCTTATGAATTATGCTGGTAAACATCAACAAAAAGAAAACCTATATTATCACATAAGACAAATTTATTTTGATATGCTGTGTGGCTATTCTTTTATTTTTCAAACCATGGATTTTCTAACAAAAGTTTAGTGACAAAAAAATAATATTTCCGTACGCACGTAGTATTTTATTCGTGTATTATTTTAGTAAAAGTTATTGCAATTTAAATATGTATATTTAGCACATTCACATTTGTTTCCATTGTGTAATAAGTTTATAATAAAATACACGTATAGTAAAGACTAATGAAATAGAAAAAATTCAATAGAGTAGGAAAAAACGAATAATTTTAAAAATAAGAATTATCAGTACGCTGAAATCCTATGTCGTTATAATTACAGTAGACGTTTATCATTCGCAGTGATCAAGTGAAAAATATTAAAAGGTTTTTTCAGTGATAATACAGAGTAGTTATAAATAGTATGTTCTAGCACAACAGGCGTCCTGGCAGGGAGCCAGGGAGCCACGGTGGCCATCTTGGATGACGTCACGCATAAACCTCCCGCTTTGTCATTCCTCGTAGTTACGCAGCATATAAAGTATGTTTGTTCAGATGTTAAAAACTCCATCCCTTTCGAAGTTCTCCTCGTTCAGCAGTGGCCATCTTAGATTTCCCTTTTTTCTTTTGGAATTTCCCTTCTTCCACCCTGCTCTATCATTCTACATAGACTCTTCATGCTCTTTCATTTTGATTCTTTTTCTCCTGCTCTGTCATTCCGATGCTATTCTTTCTCATGCTCCGTCATTCCTTCCTGTTACATGTCCATTATATCCCTGTGGGAGGGGGTTGTCATATTCCTTCCAATATCCTTTATTTTCTCTCTTGTCTCCTTTTTATCATGCACCCAAATTCCTTCTTATCTCTCTTGTCCATTCTATCCTTTGGGAGAAGGAAGAAGAGGAGGGGGGGGGTTTCTCATTTTCCTCCTGGTCTCCTTTATTTTCGCACTTTCCTCTCTCTTGCTTTTCGAGTCCTCCATCTTGAATGTTCTGTCATCGCCATAGTCTGCTGTAGGCGGCCATCTTGATTTATCGCCTTTAATTGTCTGCTGTAAGCAGCCATCTTTGATACCCATATCTACCACCAGTGTGTGCTAAGCCCTCTTTAATTCCTGCATCTACCACAAGAGTGTGCTAAGCCGACATTAATTCCCGCACCTGCGGCCAGTCGACTGCTATAGGCAACCATCTTTGATTCCCATGCCTGCCTCCAGAGTGTTTGAAGTTCTAAAATTCGTGGATGGGAGCACTGGTATCGGCCCGACAATTTTGTGCATGTGTGTTGGTTCACTCATCGCCAGCAGGGGTGCGCTATCATCGGAGAGGTGAGTTCATACGGCAGTCACCAGGAACACTGGGAATTTGTTTTTAGTGGGTAGGTATTTTGGAACTCAAAAATGCCTGGAGGGCATGTGGGATAGTTCCGACATCCCATGGGTCGCCAGTAGGACGTGTTGATCACAAGCCCACTGTGAAATCAGGGAGAAGAGGATGTATAACGAAGAGTACATATATAGCTATTACCATCCTTACATGTAGGAAAAAATAATGTGGACTGTCCTCGACATTATGTATAAAATCGCCTTTGCATGGTTGTGAGAAGAAATAAAGTAAATACTCGCATCGGCCTATGCACTCTACATACAATAATCTCAACATCGCATAAAATATTGCAGCCCTTGTGCATGCACTACACACTTCTGATAAGTGTAAACGATATATATATAAATTATTAGCTAAAGAAAATTAGCTTTCTAACAGTCAGAAAAATTTATTATATATATACATACATAAAATAATTTGGGCAGGTCGCATCTCCACATGAAAGTTATATGCATGCATACAGAGCCAATTGTGCAGCAACGCGCATGTGTCTCGATCACGCACATGCATCTGTATCTCCAACTTGCCAGGGAATTCGGGAAAGCAACCGCACTGCTGTATCCCCGACCTCCCTGTGCTCGCGTGGTACAGGGTGTGGCCTACACTCGCACACACACGTGGGAAATATTTCATTCTTACAGAGGCAATTGCACAGCGAGGCAATAACAGGAGAGTGTGCACTTCTGTACTTCTAACAACTAGTCATGAGATAAAAATATATACACTGGAGAGCCAAAAAAAATGGTATAGACTTGCGTATGCAAATAACAGAGGTATGTAACCAATCAGAGAAACGCGATGCGGTCGGCAGCACCTATATAACACAACAAGCGTCTGGCAAAGTTGCTAGCTCAGTTACTGCTGCTACAATGGCAGGTTATCAAGATTTAAGTGAGTTCGAACGTGGTGTTATAGTTGGCGCACGATAGATGGTACATAGCATCTCCGAGGTAGCGATAACATTTGCATTTTCGCGTACGACCATTTCACGAGTGTACCGTGAATATCGGGAATCCGGTAAAACATTAAATCTTCGACATCGCTGCGGCCGGAAAAAGATCGTGAACGAACGGGACAAACGACAACTGACGAGAATCATTAAACGTGACAGACGTGCAACCCTTTCTCAATTTGGCGCAGATTTCAATGCCACCTGCATACCTTCAAACATTAGTCGAGTCCATGCCACGTCGTCTTGCGGCACTTATGCGTGCTCGCCGGGGGCCCTACATGGTATTAGGCAGGTGTACCAGTTTTTTTGGCTCTTCAGTGTATATCAAATCAAGTGTGCCACAGACGTGCATGCGTATGCACCGATGGTCCCACAGTCCTGCCACTAAGGTAAAAGTGTTCCCACAAGAGCAACTGTTGTTGCCAAGAAGCCAGCTGCACTCTTACAGCCAAGATCTTGGAATGATAGCGGAGGGCCTGCCATTAAGACCGATAAACGCCAACCTGTCGCACCGATGCAGTATAGCGTGTGGACAGGCAACAGTCGCACAAACATTTCTAAGCACACAGCCATAATAGCATCAGCTTTCGCCCCCAGCGCATATATTCACCACTCTGCAACACAAAGCACAACCTGTAAAATGTGAAAATTTAGAGGACACCCTCCAGTATGGCAGACGATGCTCCCACGTTGCCAAAACATAAACAATAAAAATTCCCGGGACATACTCAGCTGCTACATCGCCTGCCACCACAACATCCAACTCAAGAACGTATATAAAGCACGCAAAAGTATCGCCCGTTCAAATCGGAAAATTCCAAGGACAGGGCTAAGCTGTACCCACCAGAGAACAAACATACATTACCCCCCTCCCCTGCTTCATGACGTGGGAAGGGCTCCTTCGCCAGAATGCACACACATGTGCCTACAACCTAAGCTGTACAAACACTGGTCTAAAATCAAGCACAGGAAATATCAAATACAAATACGCCAGAGCAGAAATGCTTTAATCCTCCTTCTGATTCATAGCATGAGAAGGAAACCCCATACATTAGTCTACGCACACATCCCAGGTTTTACATGTACCTGCCTTTCGATATATAATATCAAAAACCTTATTAATTTACTACAAAAAAAATTTGGCACAAAATATCATTTTTTATTCCTTTTTGAGCATGTCTAATGTTAATATTAGCTCTTCGCTGCAATTCAGTGCGATGCTAACGCAACATATAAGGAATTGCAAAAATCTCAAAGCACCAAAAATTTGGAAAAGAACACAAGAGACCAATTTCGAAAAATATGAAGGTGGGAACTAAGTATCCCACTGCCCATGAAAGGGCCGATAATAGAACTACACGTCGTCCAGGCTCACATATATGTGGCGCCTAGCATAAGACAGAAGATGTCATCTCTTGATTGTTCCTCCATGATTATACCGGAACTGCGAAGAATGAAGAGAAGAACAACGTAAAAGAACACCGACCAGCATCATCCCCGATTTGAAAAAAACCGAAGTCCCAACAAAAAAAACCAAGGGGGGAAGGGTGAAGTGGGTTTTTACTGTGGACTCTTCTCCTTTTCCCGCAAAAACCGAGAAGAAAGAAAAATGAAGAAATTACAATAAATATAAGCCNTTACTGTGGACTCTTCTCCTTTTCCCGCAAAAACCGAGAAGAAAGAAAAATGAAGAAATTACAATAAATATAAGCCTCTGAATCCTCATACAAGTAACTGTGTACGTTGTGTCGGAGGGGGTAGAGCGAGTTCTTTGTGGCGAAATAACACGTGTTGCAGACGAAGGAAGAGCGGCTCTCGGTTGCCGGAGAAAGACGCTGGGAAGGGGGCAGAGGTGACAGGCGGGCGTGCGCGGCAGAGGTGCTCGACCCGTCAGACATCCGCGCTGCTCTCCGCCAGCACGCTCTGCTGCGCGGGCGGCCCGTGACCCCAGGGGGTGGGGGAGGGGGAGTGCTGTCCTGTCAAGCTGTCAGGACCGCTCCGCGGAGCTTCCTGCGCAAGGATCGTCACCCCTGACCGCCATGTTCGACGACCGTGCCCCTGGCCGTGCCCNCAGAGTAGGTTACCTACCCAGAGGTGGAGTTACGCGGTGAGTCCCTTTCCTGCTTGCGCAGAGTAGACAGCTGGCGTGGCGTGGAGACTTCGGTGGCCCTGAGCATCGTGGACTCGAGAGACGACGAAGGTGAAGCGAGGCGAGAGCAGAGCAGCGCCGGAACGCATGGGCCGGGGGGAAACGGCGGAGAATACCCGCCGACTAGCGGTATCGTCCGGCACGGTTCCCACGCGCGAAAATCCGGGATGGTACCGCCGGGGAATCTAACCCGGCTCGCCTTGGAGGGAGGCAAGTAGTCTAACCACTACACAACACAACTACAATTCACAACTACAACAGACTTCATGAACACGTACAACTGTCTTGCTTTTTTTCAATTGGATCGCAGTTGGTATGTACACGCCCTGGACGGATTCAACCCAATAATAACTAAATGCTGTTCACGTTCACGGTAAAGTGAGCNAGTTGGTATGTACACGCCCTGGACGGATTCAACCCAATAATAACTAAATGCTGTTCACGTTCACGGTAAAGTGAGAACTTTTGAAAGCCCTGCTTAATATCTACTTGTGTACTTATAAACTGCACAAACATCAGAAAAGTAAATATTTTACAAGTTTGCTAATTATCGCACGTACATGCGTAAAATACAGTAAATTAAATCCTTTCCGTATTCACAAATGTTTGCCTAATTATTTCAATTCAACGCTACGATGTACAGAACAACTTTCCCTCAGTCGTTGCCAACTTTACTCGGGGCGTGCCAGTCAGTGTGCCCGTTAAAACATACGCAGGCAGCGGCACTGCCGTTTTTCAAAGGTTGGCTTTACCGCGGACAACCTCCAGACTGCAAGTAAACGAGGAGCGNCAGGCAGCGGCACTGCCGTTTTTCAAAGGTTGGCTTTACCGCGGACAACCTCCAGACTGCAAGTAAACGAGGAGCGAATCCCGCGCTACCTGTTCTGGCGTAAAACTGGACCATCAGCCAACTGACAACTAACCGAGGCTCGAGTACACAAAGCAATGCGGAGTCTTGCTTGATGCCAAATGAAAACCTGCAGAATTTCCAGGTCCCTACTCATTGGCCGCGCGAATCTGTGACAACGGGCCTCGAGTCTGATTGGCAGAGGCGAAATTCGCGTTGTTATTTGGCATCTCGCCGCGCTTCAAACTCGCGTATAATCGAGCCGACGTCGTCTGTTCATCGGCCTCTGCCTAGGTGAGAAATGCACGTGATTTGGTGCACTCGAATATGAAATGTTTATCCATTGGCGCAAAGTTACACGGGGCGCGTCAAATAGAATACGGTCCAATGACAAACGCAGCGCAAAGTTACGCGTGTTTAAACTATAACTAGAGGCCTGAAAAACTCGCTAGTTCTACAGTCTTAGGTACGAATATGCCGACATGAACTGCACATTGGTTGTCTGCTTTCACAGTGGAAGACGACAATTGGACAGCGTTCTTCAGGAGGCGTCAAACATCGTGTGGACCAATAGCTTAAGTTATATAAACGCACGTGTTTTGAATTCTAGGATGTCCCTAAATGAATCAGCGAATTCTTCAGGTGTCTAACTATAACGTGTCACCAAATAACGTCGCGAATTTCGCAGGTCTCTACTGCGCGTTGTTGGGCCTGCCGCCTGTCTGGTTAGTCTCCAGAAGCTGACTGGTGACCGTCGTTCCGCCATTTTTCTGTCTTGTATGGCTGCAATCCGCAATACATGCGCAATTTAATTTCCATGTTCTTAATTATCCTATGATTACACCATGCCTCCATCAGCGCCTGAGTAACTAATTAACGTACAGGACGACCTGTTATTTCGTACGTACACGATTAAGTAGATTTGATGTAGGTCCCCAGAAAAACTTACAAAGACAACGTTGTCAACACATAAGTAAACAGTAAAAATAAAATAAGCTAAGGTTAACTGCTGTTAACAGACATGTAAATAATACATTTTTTGATTTCGTACACAAGATTAAAGTTAATGACCAGAAGGGAAGTAAANTGTTAACAGACATGTAAATAATACATTTTTTGATTTCGTACACAAGATTAAAGTTAATGACCAGAAGGGAAGTAAAACAAAAGCACAGCGAGAACATTACAGACAGTATAGAGTATGCAAATAACTCTGGACGATAAATACACACACACATNAACAAAAGCACAGCGAGAACATTACAGACAGTATAGAGTATGCAAATAACTCTGGACGATAAATACACACACACACACACACACACACAGCAGACTTTCTATGCCGAAAACCATTGCAAGCTTTCGAGAACTGGTATCGTTCCTATATTAAGGTGCACGTAGAGAACATGACACACTTACCCGCCCACATTTCAGTGGTTATCCAAAAAACATGGCAGTTCTAGCTTTGACAACGAAAATTTTGCAGACAGAAGGTGTTTGTGTGACATTATTTATAATGCGGTAAATGAGTACACTTTATTTCGACACAAGAGATGATGCTAAAGAATGTGCCGGAACGAAGATTTGATAGGACAAAGATATTTATAATAGTATTGAAGAATGCGTGTTGTTTAATTGTCCTGAGAACTTTATTGTCGGCGACTGTGCTAGTGATGACAAGGCGTATTCTGTTTGACCTCTGAAATAATGTCGGATAGCAAACATTTCTTTAGTGGGCATTTGTGTGAAACGTTATTTATCTTGTACAAATAATATATATTGTAATTTCTAGGAAATAAACAAATGTGACGTTCCACGACATTTCAAAATCAAAATTGTACTATTTTTGCATTACATACATAAATAACTCAATGCAGGATTGCAGGAATGATTTCGTTTATTAGAAAAATCAGCTACTGTAGTAATTATCACGGTGTAAGGAGGTCTGGGACCGAATGGGTGTCTTCATTTAATTGAATAAAACAGTTAAACATACAATCTTAATTTATTTTTAATGTCAAATAGAAAATGAAATGCAAGACTAAAACAAAATATTACTGTATTTATTGCACCAGTCAACGCCCATATCAATGGACACTATACAGTCAAATGCCCAGTACTCTACAAATACAAAATTAAAATCTCAAGGATTTATTCAAATATCCCCATTATCAGACTATCACGTGGATTAATCCAGTCCCCACTTGATAATTACTATACAAGGAGCACCTCGAGCACTCCCTCACAATCGCACTTCACTCGCCGATGGCTGGAATTAAGCCGCGAAGTCTCTTACCATCCACCGCGATCTCTCAGACAAATGCTCTCGCTGTGTGGTGTCATTCACGTCGCATCGAAGTACGCTGTCCCTGGTCACCCACTTGCACTCAGCTCGGAGGGCGGCCGTATAGATCCCTTCCATAACGTGCTAGGCCGTGGCACGATACCTTCGACATCGTTTCAACAGAACCAGTCACTCACATAAGGGGCCACGACTTAGTACGGTAGCTTCCGTGATCGGAAAACATTCCTGCGGTATTCAGGTGGAGAACTGCTTCAAGACGTCAAGGTCAACCCCGCAGGAGAACGAACCGGGCAGGCGTCCCTACTGCACCGCGCCACCAAAACACACTGGGCCCGGTTAAGGAAGAGAGCGGAGGTACAGTCCACGTTTGCCACGTGCTGGCGTGACAGTACTACCGACCAGTGCCGTGTGGTGAAGTGTTGCAAAGGTGAGCTGGTTGATACGAACTAATTTTTCAGATAGCTCGTACTTGAAAGTATTTAGGGACGTAGCTCAATAATGACTCATGATTCGGTAGTGCACAACAGTATAAGATGAGTTTGGACAACATTAAAATTATACAGTATCTATTTAAATGACTATTGATAGGGGAAGNGCACAACAGTATAAGATGAGTTTGGACAACATTAAAATTATACAGTATCTATTTAAATGACTATTGATAGGGGAAGGTTTACATTGAATTTAAGATGATTCATTATTAAGTTTAATTCACGCCATTTTATTTAAACCTAACTGGAAAGTCATAACCTTGTTGTAGCCGGAGGCTGATTCTGCGAGACTGTTAACGCCGGCCGGACACACCCATCTTCCTGGTCTGCTTCGCTGGTCGGGTCGACGCCCAAAGAACTAAAGACGAAAGACCACGTTCCGGGTGTTACGCCGGCCTATATCAAGCGCGTGGTTCTGCGGCCCCGCTCAGTGACCGGTGGAGGGGATTTCTGCAACTTTCATCTTTCGCAAGGATCGACGACCAAATGGTGGCGTTGCAATCCCGCTCGTTTCCAGGTTTAATGTTTGAAAGTGTGATCAGGCAAGCCGTTCAGCTAAGGCCTGATCACACCATAACATGGTCCTTGCTCGGTGATGTACACACTCGGCGCACGCAGCAGGAACCAGCAACCAGAGCGGAGCCGGGAGAATATGAATGTACTGCGGCCACTCACGAGAAAGCGGCGAGGTCCCCACTATACGCGTGTTGTGACGTCAAATTCACTGATACGTTTGAGTGGCCGATGTGTAAACTAGGTAACGAATAGGTACAGCACAGAGCAAACACAGCTTACCTTGTGCAACAGTTCACCAAACTGCGCTGCTATTAACTCCTTCGAGCTACCTATGCAATCGTATAGATAAAAGTTTTTGCATCATTTTTATAAAAGAGTATAAGGATATTTTCGTATATTTTCANACCTATGCAATCGTATAGATAAAAGTTTTTGCATCATTTTTATAAAAGAGTATAAGGATATTTTCGTATATTTTCAATATATGCCTAACCCTGAACTTATGTGGAATATTTAATTGGCTCAAAATAAATCGACACAATGACTTTCCCCCAGTACTTTCCCCTAATTTCTTAGAAATTACATCAAACGTGTTTCCAGGCTGAACGTACAGGGTACGTAAAAAATATACCTTTATTCTTCCAATGCCATTACTATACCCGAACATGGTATANCCTATGCAATCGTATAGATAAAAGTTTTTGCATCATTTTTATAAAAGAGTATAAGGATATTTTCGTATATTTTCAGTCTATGCCTAACCCTGAACGTATGTGGAATATTTAATTGGCTCAAAATAAATCGGCACAATGACTTTCCCCCAGTACTTTCCCCTAATTTCTTAGAAATTACATCAAACGTGTCTACNCCCAGTACTTTCCCCTAATTTCTTAGAAATTACATCAAACGTGTCTACAGGCTGAACGTACAGGGTACGTAAAAAATATACCTTTATTCTTCCAATGCCATTACTATACCCGAACATGGTATATTATGGATAAAAGGTCGTGTAAAGCATGAAAGTGGTCGAAGAAGGAAATATACAATTCAGTATCGTCCTTGTTTTATTTATTATTTTTATTTCCAAAAAAAACGCAATTAAAATGTTGTTATTTTTATTTTATTTATTTAGCATACATTAAGATCAGTATTTTAAAATATTTGCATTTTACGTAATGTCCGACACACTTATGCACGTGCAAATCTGCATCAAGTCTGTACAAAAAAAATAAAGTTTTTCTCGGGAAGAATTTTAAGTCCTCCATTTTTAATACGAGTTGTCTAATTAGACAGAAATGTATTACAAAAATTGATACACTTATTTAATAACAACCTTTAGTTCTCGTTTAGCTTTCATTGCGTGCTCTATCCGCTCCCTTTGGGCCACTCGCGCAATGCGACCTCTCTCCCTCTCTTCTCCCCCTCCTGCCACACAGAACCCGCTGTATGATTACAGGCAACACGACTTTTCAATAATTCCAGCCGGGGCCGCTGTGTCGCGTGACTAAGTGGCGCATCGATCGCGCACTTGCACCAAGAACCCTGTCGATTCCGCGGCGGTGTCACCACCAATATCGGCACGTGGGACAAGTGGCAGGCTCTTCGGTGTGCTCCCATTACACACACCATAGAACCTCGTAGGTCCCTTCCTACCAACATGGACGCTCTTCGCCCTTTCGTGAATGCCGTATTTCACGATAATTTTTTTATTTCGTTACCTGGAAGATATTTAAGGACCACATAAATGTAAATATTTGTAGTTAAATTATTATAGTTTTCAAAATATAACACTGAAAAGCCGAAAATTTCGGAATACGGGAGCCCAAGCTTATATGCTCTTAATTAAAGTTGCCAAATAAATCACATGTCATGTGATCTATATCATATACTCAAAATATTGATTAAGTATCAAATAAATTTAATTTAACAATCGGTACTCGGGTGTTGGCATCCTGTATCTATTTTAAAATAGGCATTGATGTTTTGCCAACATATTTTTGTTCGACAGAGAAAAAATAATATTAATATTTATTAGTCTCTCTTGGTTGGATAAAAATTTGATGGAAAAATCGTCGATACTTATTTCGATGAGATTCAGGATAGTAGTACCAAAGTACCCATTGCTAAATAACATCCATACTTAATTAACATGTTGCGTGTATGATATAGATCACATGACATGTGATTTATTTGGCAATGTTAATTAGGAGCATAGTAACTTGGGCTCCCGTATTCGAAAATTTTCTACTTCTCGAAGTTATTTTGAAACTATAATAAGCCCACAGTCTGAACTACGACTGTGCTGTGCAGATAAGCTCTAAAAGTGCGATTATTTTTTACAATCTTCAAAATTTTTTTACTTTCTGCAACACGCTTAACATGATAAAAACAAAACTGCACCGGCTTGGATAATTAGTTTTTATTTTTTCTGGCAGAGAGTCGTATTTCCAGGATATTTATTTAGTGACATACGAGTAAACGCGCAAACATAGAACGTACAGACTATGCTAACTCTTAAAGACTAGTTTGTGTCACCAGCACCGAACAAAAAAACTTAGAACTCATTGAGCGTGACAACCAAACACGTTCCACTCCATGTCAACTTTAGTACAGTACTTGCCAAAACATTTTCACGTCTGCAATACCTGAAACCCCAAAAATTATGTGATTCTGAAGTGGTTTAGTACTCTGTAGTTCAGTCATGTCCACGCACGCACCCCTCCACCCCCCCTCCCTCATCATCAACACTCCACGTCATATAAATGCGAATCTTTGCTGGCGACTGTTGCTGAGGAACCACGGTATGTCGTCGATGCAGACCAGCGCTATTAAATTCATTTTCCTATTGGGCCACTTACAAATGATTACAGTACTTGACCGGGCCACACTCACTTATTATAAAATCGTGGTTCGCTCTAAAATAGAGAGTTTATTGCATGAATATATAAAAAATTAAATAATATGCAATTTTATTAAAAATTTTATGTTTATGGTAGTTTCAGTTGACATAAAGTTAGGTAATTTAATTCAAAAACATTTTTTCAAATAATTAGTTTCTGATAAAAATATTACGTCCGTGAACCAGTAGAATTGTACACACTGAGAATAAATACTTTTCTCTTCAGTGTGTATCATTCTACTGGTATAAATAATTTTTACAACGAAATTTTTTTTTTCTCAAAAACAACTTTCAAAAATGAAACTTTCAAAATGAGTCGGAAACAAACTATTTATACAAAATAAAAACACACTTCTTGTCTCAGTCGCGATGCAACTTGCACACCGGTCTTGCCGCACTGTCCTAATGCCCTAAGTAGTGTCGGAAATATACACTGAAGAGCAAACAAAACTGGTATACCTGACTAAAATCGTGTAGGGCTCCCAAACAGTAGCAACAGCGTATTTAATATTGCTAGAAATACAGGATGATTCTAAAATCATAGGACAAACATTGAGGGGTGGTAGAGCTCACTAAAAAAAAACAATTATTGTATAGGAATATATGGGCGGAAGTGACGCGTTGAGGCACAAGTACAATAACATAACACATTAACGGAAACATAAAATGTTCATTAGCAGCATACTTAACGAGTGATTCCGTACAGAAAATGTGTACACAGTTGCTGGAAATGCATCCACCAACAGTCACGCATGCTTGGCGACCTCTACATATTGAGAACTCCCAGAGCTGTGGTTTTGGAGGAAGGTGATTGACACTGTTGTCTAAAGGACCAATTTACTACTGAAGTAAACACAGGGCGATTGGAGTTCAAAAAACAATCTAGTTTTATTATTCCTTGAACAAGTTATAATTCACTCACGAGCTCTCGAGACAACTCCTTCCCGTTTATACAAAGGGGGGGTGTAGGGGGTAGTACTCTTCACACACGCTGGATGACTGTACTTATCTGNTTTTGTGTTTGTGCCTCAACGCGTCACTTTTGCCCATATATTCCTATACAATAATTGTTTGTTTTAGTGAGTTCTACCACCCCTCAATGTTTGTCCCATGATTTTAAAATAATTCTATATAACGAAACTAGCCTCGAAGCAAATGGGGTTATTGTGGGTTGCCTGGCATGGTCTCTTAGTTCTCAGTCTGCTAAGCTGCAGCCACGGAGTTTAAAAGGGGAATCAGTGTCATAGAAATTACTTCTCAGTGCATCAGTTTTAATGATAACCGTTTCAAACAAAATAATTAACTCAACCTTTTCAGAAAATACTGCCAAATAAAAAAAAATTAAAAATAGATTATTTTACATTTTTTTATTAAATAAATATTTGTATATTAAATTTTAGAATAAAATATTAAACATAATTTGCAAAAAAAAATTGCGTGTTATTATTCCTTAAGGTAGGTACGTAGGGCCTAACATCTCGTCGATAGCGAGGTCTTTAGAAACGGAGCCAACTGCACAGATAAGCTGGAACGGGGAGGGAATCGACCATGGCCTGTGGTAAGGAACCATTCCATCATTCGCCTGGAGTAATTTCGGGAAACCTTGGAAAACGGAAATCAGGATATCCGGACCGGAATTCAAACCTAGGTCTTCCTGAATGCGAGTCCGAAGTTATCATTCCTTAAGAAATGTCACGTAGAATATTTTTTTTTAAACTGTTATTTTTTTAATTAAAGCACGGAGTAGAGGATTTCTTGAACCTTGATTCCCCGATCAAACTCCGTGCCTGCAGTCCGGTAGGGCTGGCATCGTTAAGCGCCGGCCTAAATCACTCTCTCGTCCGAGCAGGTATTGGAATATGACACGGGAGCGTCGTTTCTTGCCGTGAAAAGGAAGCGAGGTTGACGGCACGGCGGGGTTGCTTTCGCGCCGCATTCCGCGCGATGAGTCAGGCGGGCTGCGAGGCGAGAGCGGTTCGTGTGAGTGGTCACGCCACCGGCAGTGTCGAATGTTCCTCCTAGCCGCGGAGTTACCGGTAATAAACTGCGTCACCCGGCATTCCGCGCAGCCCGCTAAGGTAGCACGCAGAGCGGAGCATAGCATTCCAGGCGGCGAGACGACCACGTGAGTCAGCCCGCGAGCTCGTAGCTCTCGCCTGGGATAGCATGCTGTGTGGGCGTGTCCCACGCGTCGGAAGTATGCAACCCGCGTGGCATACATTATTAGTTCATTATTGTACCCTACACCCTTAATATTTAAAAAAAATAAATTATATGTATTACAAACATAAGAATTAACAGTTTTACATAATAATTATAATGTCCCCTGTTTCGTTACTCAATGTAATTTGTTCCTAAATGTTATTACATTTACATTTTTATAGTTAATTGTTTAGTTTTGTATTTTTAGTAATTGATTGCTTTATGGGCAGTATCTACATAGAATTTCTAATCATTTAATAAGTAATTGTGTATCTTACATTTATTTAATTACAATACATGGCATGCAGGTTGCCTGTCGGCGTATTATTCTTTTGTTTGCATCTCTTTAGACTTGTAATCTGTGTAAACTTGCCGCAAAGCTTGAGTTGAGAGATTTGGGTGGCTCTTAACGAAGAGGTGAAATAAGGTGAGATTGGAGCAGCGCCGTTAGGAAGGGCGGGGGAAAAGACATTTCAGTCAGTTACAATAATGGGTAACTTCAGTTTTTTGACTTTAAATTATACCTCAAAATTTAAATTTAAATATGGGCGAACCGCATAACAGATTTTCTATTAACATCCTACGTGACGTACTAATAACACAATCATTTTGAGTTGTAGACTAATGTGTTTTGTTGCATGTTACGATATGTACAAAATATACAAATCCGACTTTCTTATAACTCGTTATTTTTTTTTCTTCTATTTTTCAAACTATTATGTCATATTACAGCTAAATGTATGTAATATGCTAAACATGCAGAAAAAATAAACCTCCTGAATGCCCGTCTTCTAGGCAACTCTCCACATGCCATATTTCAGCAGGACAATGCCCGGCCACATGTGGCGAGGAATGTGCAAGCCTCTTTCAATGAACGACGGGTATCACTGCTTCCTTAGCCTGCACGTTCGCCAGACATGTCGTCTATTGAAAATGCCTGGGATATGGTTGATCAGCAACTTGTTCAATATAGTCCTCCGACAACCACTGTTGATGCTTTGTGGACTCGCATACAAGCAGCGTGGAGCGAGATCCCCCAGGAACATATCCAGGTCCTCTTTGATTCAATGCAACGTCGTTTAGAGGCTCTGATTACTGCACGTGTGAGCTTCACACCTTACTGAAATTATCAATGACGGAGATCATCTACATTTCGGCAATCCTAACCAATTGCGTATCGTCATGCACTATCACATGTGTTATACTTGGTGTTAATTATTTCACAAACGTTAGTGTAGCTTGTCATGAATATTTGTAAATATGACAAGACCTAATAATGTTAATATATAGAACGATGCATACGAAGCAGCTTCTGTGATCTGCACTGTACATTGCTCAAAACACTGTCCTATGAGCAAGTCTCTCACAGGAATTGTTGAATAGAGTCG
>NQII01001827.1:96897-110609 GCA_002778355.1 Clitarchus hookeri
GGGGGAAGAAGTTCTTTCCTCCATGGTGGTCCATACGTTTTGATCCTCGTCAACACTCTGCGGACTAATCTCGATCACAGAGTAAATGTATACCCAGAGACGAAATTGGCTGGCAGTTCCACTCTTCTCGGTGGCCTTGCAAAAAAAACTTCATCGAAATAACAAGGAACGGGGAGGGAATAAAAACATTATTTATGTTGGTATATATGTACACACGGAAGTGAGCACGATGGTGTGTATAACATGTTACGTACGAAAAAAAAAAAACATTTGGCTATGACATTAGACACTCGGAATTAATTGACAACCGTCCAGTAATGAACGTTGTACAGTACAGAATGCGTATCCGGTGAACCAACACAGTTGGCATTCCTGCAGTGATGAATAAAAAAAGCAAGTCACTTGTAACTTGTATTTAATAATTGCAGTAAATTGTGCGCAGACATCAAAATATTAAAGAAGGAGCCAGCCGCTCTTTAATAATCATGAAGCATTTTCGCTGAAATTTTTCTCTCCTTGTATGGGAACGCGCTGTACGTTCCACGATATGCGCGCAGTTCTTGCCCACTAATTACCTGTCGCCCACCGCACCTGCTTTTCAACACCTGCCGCAACGGCTCTTGGTTACAAGTTGTTTTTCTTTTTTGCAAAACATCAAGTTGCTCGCGGTTAAAGTAATTCGCAGACAATTGTGCGAATGTGACTGGACGAATGTCTGTGTGTTTTTGAATGTGCCTGATTTTATATCTTGGAAAAACCTTGACAAAATTAAACTTTTTCAATGGAAATTGTTTAAGATATTTTCTCTTATCACTTGCATTATAATAAAAAGCTAAAAAAAAAAAAACAACGTGTAAAAAACCAGCTGTTCTGCAAGAATTTGCTGATGCCTATACATTATTTGGCGGGATTCTGGAAACTACAGCCTAAAAGAGAAGATAATTAATAAATATTTTTTCTCACTTTATGTACTATATTTCTAAGTATGATGAGAAGGTTTATCGCTTTCATGAATACATTCGACGCAAGCATATTTATCAAAAAATTATAAATCTCTGGGACGAATAAGAAGGCGAGTATCAAAACTAGTACCAAAATTTTCTTGTATGTACATTCGTTTAAATTACGATAGTTTTTTTCCTTTGTATATAACGTAGTCTGGTGTAATTTTTGCAAAAAAATTCATTTGTGCTGAAAAAAAATTAAAATATTTTCAGATGAAGTAAGCTCCGAGTTATGAAATTTTAGCTGCAATCATTATTGCCACATGTTATAAGAATCGCGGGTTTTCAATTACGTGTACATGAAAAAATTACAACAATTAAAGATTATCAACAAACACTGATTAGTGTATTCTTTGCAGCAGCAATAATTAGTTCTGAAGGCAACGTTGGGTTTCAACATACGAATGAATTAATTAACATACATTTATGAAAAAGTTCTGAGGTGAAACAGGAATACCGGCTCATCCTTTTGGGGATACGTATCGAAGTGAATGTCGTATGTAATCCTATTTTCACCGCAGTATCGTCTTTAGGCGTAACTTATTGTGACGTGTTTCTCAAAGGTGACAAGAGCTAATTTTAACACAAACAAAATCAAATAGTTGAATTCGCTTAAATTTTCCATTCTTTAAATATTTTATCGAAATAAAAAAAAAAACATTTACGTGTTCAAATTTCTGGTTAAGATTCTTCGTTGCACTTTGTATTCCACTAAAAAAAATATATATTTAAATGTTTACAACGTAAAGTTTCTGTAGACTGGGTGTTAGATATTATTTTTCTTTTTTAGTGCGTCCATTATTCATTTGTGTCTCATATATTAATTTACTGGATAATTGTATTAAAAAGTTTAATAACCATGCATCGTTATAAATTTTTAAAGAATACGTGACTACCGCGCGATTTATCACATGAGGATAAATTTTCACCAACGCCCTGCCAGGGTCTCAAACACAGAGCCCATCAATTCGTACACGACGCGAGCCAGCTGTGGCGTGGAGGTAGGATGCCTATTACCATGAAGCGCTAGCAGTTGTCTCCAGAAATACGGGACCTGTGACGTCAGTCCTTGCCCTTATTGTTCCGTTAGGCATTGCTCACACGGCCTTGCTCGATACGATGTTATGATGTGATCAGGCCTTAGCTGAACGGCCTGCCTGATCACACCTTCAAACATTAAACCAGGGCACGAGCGTGACTGCAACAACACCTTGCGAAATACAGTTGCAGAAATCCCCTCCACTGGCCAGTAACCGGGGCCGAAAATATTAAACAACGCACCCAATATAGGCCAGCGTAACACTGGGAGCGGCGTCTTTTGTCGTAGACCCGACCAGAGGGAAGACCACGGAAAATGTGTGTGTCCGGCCGTCGTTAACCGCCTCCTACAATCAGCCTCCGGCAACATGAACAAGGTGGGGTTTTTCCAATTAGACTGTAATAATAATGGTGTGAGGTAATCAATTTTAATATGATTAATAAGCATCTTGGTATTCAATTTAAGCTCCCCCGATCAATAGTCACGCAAATAGATATTGTTCAATCCGTATGTGTAATAAACTCCATCTTATACTATTGTGCCCTACCGAATCATGACTCATTATTGAGCTACGCCCTTAGACACCTTTCAACCATGACCTACCTTAAAAAAACTCATTCGTAACAACATCCTCCCGTCTGATTCCAAGAAGCTTGGAAGACGTACGATATTCGCTGTGTTGAAAACAAAACCGCGTATTTATTTCCAGCAATCATCAGGTTTTTTCCTCATTGGTTGCTACGCTGGCTCCTACGTAAGCCTACATAATGAAACGTAATCCTACGCGTGTATCATCATCAACACTCCACGTCATATAAATGCGAATCTTTGCTGGCGACTGTTGCTGAGGAACCACGGTGTGTCGTCGATGCAGACCAGCGCTTTTAAATTCATTTTCCTATTGGGCCACTTACAAATGATTACAGTACTTGACCGGGCCACACTCACTTATTATACAATCGTGGTTCGCTCTAAAATAGAGAGTTTATTGCATGAATATATAAAAAATTAAATAATATGTAATTTTATTAAAAATGTTATGTTTATGGTAGTTTCAGTTGACATAAAGTTAGGTAATTTAATTCAAAAACATTTTTTCAAATAATTAGTTTCTGATAAAATATTGCGTCCGTGAACCAGTAGAATTGTACACACTGAGAATAAATACTTTTCTCTTCAGTGTGTATCATTCTACTGGTATAAATAATTTTTACAACGAAATTTTTTTTTTTCTCAAAAACAACTTTCAAAATGAGTCAGAAACAAACTATTTATACAAAATAAAAACACACTTCTTGTCTCAGTCGCGATGCAACTTGCACACCGGTCTTGCCGCACTGTCCTAATGCCCTAAGTAGTGTCGGAAATATACACTGAAGAGCAAACAAAACTGGTATACCTGCCTAAAATCGTGTAGGGCTCCCAAATAGTAGCAACAGCGTATTTAATATTGCTAGAAATACAGGATGATTCTAAAATCATAGGACAAACATTGAGGGGTGGTAGAGCTCACTAAAAAAAACAATTATTGTATAGGAATATATGGGCGGAAGTGATGCGTTGAGGCACAAGTACAATAACATAACACATTAACGGAAACACAAAATGTTCATTAGCAGCATACTTAACGAGTGATTCCGTACAGAAAATGTGTACACAGTTGCTGGAAATGCATCCACCAACAGTCACGCATGCTTGGCGACCTCTACATATGGCGTGATTGGCTGACAATGGTGGCGTGCGTGAAATACCCGGCGTATTTGAATATGTTCGCCAATCACTCCACCGACACTACCAATCTTGCATTACTGTCAGTGGTAGTAATTTTGAGCAATTATTAGAAACATTGCTGTAAAAATGCATTTAGCGGCGACGTTGTAAATAAACAATGTGTTGCATTTCATGTGTTATTTTTGTGTTTGTGCCTCAACGCGTCACTCCCGCCCATATATTCCTATACAATAATTGTTTGTTTTAGTGAGTTCTACCACCCCTCAATGTTTGTCCCATGATTTTAAAATAATTCTATATAACGAAACTAGCCTCGAAGCAAATGGGGTTATTGTGGGTTGCCTGGCATGGTCTCTTAGTTCTCAGTCTGCTAAGCTGCAGCCACGGAGTTTAAAAGGGGAATCAGTGTCATAGAAATTACTTCTCAGTGCATCAGTTTTAATGATAACCGTTTCAAACAAAATAATTAACTCAACCTTTTCAGAAAATACTGCCAAATAAAAAAAAATTAAAAATAGATTATTTTACATTTTTTTATTAAATAAATATTTGTATATTAAATTTTAGAATAAAATATTAAACATAATTTGCAAAAAAAAAATTGCGTGTTATTATTCCTTAAGGTAGGTACGTAGGGCCTAACATCTCGTCGATAGCGAGGTCTTTAGAAACGGAGCCAACTGCACAGATAAGCTGGAACGGGGAGGGAATCGACCATGGCCTGTGGTAAGGAACCATTCCATCATTCGCCTGGAGTAATTTCGGGAAACCTTGGAAAACGGAAATCAGGATATCCGGACCGGAATTCAAACCTAGGTCTTCCTGAATGCGAGTCCGAAGTTATCATTCCTTAAGAAATGTCACGTAGAATATTTTTTTTTAAACTGTTATTTTTTTAATTAAAGCACGGAGTAGAGGATTTCTTGAACCTTGATTCCCCGATCAAACTCCGTGCCTGCAGTCCGGTAGGGCTGGCATCGTTAAGCGCCGGCCTAAATCACTCTCTCGTCCGAGCAGGTATTGGAATATGACACGGGAGCGTCGTTTCTTGCCGTGAAAAGGAAGCGTGGTTGACGGCACGGCGGGGTTGCTTTCGCGCCGCATTCCGCGCGATGAGTCAGGCGGGCTGCGAGGCGAGAGCGGTTCGTGTGAGTGGTCACGCCACCGGCAGTGTCGAATGTTCCTCCTAGCCGCGGAGTTACCGGTAATAAACTGCGTCACCCGGCATTCCGCGCAGCCCGCTAAGGTAGCACGCAGAGCGGAGCATAGCATTCCAGGCGGCGAGACGGCCACGTGAGTCAGCCTGCGGGCTCGTAGCTCTCGCCTGGGATAGCATGCTGTGTGGGCGTGTCCCACGCGTCGGAAGTATGCAACCCGCGTGACATACATTATTAGTTCATTATTGTACCCTACACCCTTAATATTTAAAAAATTAAAATAGATATATACACAAGCATGAATTAACAGTTTTACATAATAATCATAATACTCCGTGTTTCGTTACTCAATGTAATTTGTTTCTAAATGTTATTACATTTACATTTTTATAGTTAATTCATTAATTTTGTATTTTTAGTAATTTATTGCTTTATGGGCAGTATCTACACACCATTTCGAATCATTTAATAAGTAATTGTGTACCTTACCTGTATTTAATTATAATACATGTCATGCAAGTTGCCTGCCGGCGTATTATTCTTTTCTTTGCATCTCTTTAGACTTGTAATCTTGTGTAAACTTACCGCAAAGCTTAAGTTGAGAGATTTGGGTGGCTCTTAACGAAGAGGTGAAATAAGGTGAGATTGGAGCAGCGCCGTTAGGAAGGGCGGGGGAAAAGACATTTCAGTCAGTTACAATAATGGGTAACTTCAGTTTTTTTACTTTAAATTATATCTCAAAATTTAAATTTAAATATGGGCGAACCGCATAACAGATTTTTTAGAAACATCCTACGTGACGTACTAATAACACAATCATTTTGAGTTGTAGACTAATGTATTTTGTTGCATGTTACGATATGTACAAAATATACAAATCCAACTTTCTTATAACTCGTTACTTTTTTTTTTTGTTTTTTCTATTTTTCAAACTATTATGTCATATTACAGCTAAATGTATGTAATATGCTAAACATGCAGAAAAAATAAACCTCTTGAATGCCCGTCTTCTAGGCAACTCTCCACATGCCATATTTCAGCAGGACAATGCCCGGCCACATGTGGCGAGGAATGTGCAAGCCTCCTTCAATGAACGACGGGCATCACTGCTTCCTTGGCCTGCACGTTCGCCAGACATGTCGTCCATTGAAAATGTCTGGGATATGGTTGATCAGCAACTTGTTCAATATAGTCCTCCGACAACCACTGTTGATGCTTTGTGGACTCGCATACAAACAGCGTGGAGCGAGATTCCCCAGGAACATATCCAGGTCCTCTTTGATTCAATGCCACGACGTTTAGAGGCTCTGATTACTGCACGTGTGAGCTTCACACCTTACTGAAATTATCAATGACGGAGATCATCTACAGTTCTGCAATCCTAACCAATTGCGTATCGTCATGTACTATCACATGTATTATACTTGGTGTTAATTATTTCACAAACGTTAGTGTAGCTTGTCATGAATATTTGTAAATATGACAAGACCTAATNGTAGTTTCATTTATATCAAGTTTTTTATTACATTGATATTGGTCTCGGATATGACAGTATGTCACACTGATACAAGTACATTTTCGAAGAAAAAAAATGTTTTTGCGAATCCTTTAACTGTATATTTATCTGTGACTGAAGGGGATTTCATGCAGGTATATGCTGTTCACGGTAAACCGAGCATACCTTAAAGCCCTGCTGAAGATCTACTTGTATGCACATTCTGTATTCTTCCACTGCATGTAAAATTTACTTTGTCATGGGCCTCATTTTTCAAAGGTTGATTTCAAAAGTGCTCGGTTAACCTTGAATAGCGTATAATTGAACCAGCAAAATTTTCCTGCTGCTAAGATTACTGTAGAAAGCACGAAGCGACGAGAAGAAATTTCTGCTCCGGGTTTTTGGAGTAAGTTCTTTTACCCGACNAGATTACTGTAGAAAGCACGAAGCGACGAGAAGAAATTTCTGCTCCGGGTTTTTGGAGTAAGTTCTTTTACCCGAAGTGAGGTAGCTCTATAATCGTTTCCTTTTGCCCGTGCTGCTACCTTGCGACGAGTCAAGTAACTTAGCTAGCCATCTCTCATTCTCTTTTCCCCCATCCACAGCGACACACCGTAATCGCGCACATGGGGGGAAGAAGTTCTTTCCTCCATGGTGGTCCATACGTTTTGATCCTCGTCAACACTCTGCGGACTAATCTCGATCACAGAGTAAATGTATACCCAGAGACGAAATTGGCTGGCAGTTCCACTCTTCTCGGTGGCCTTGCAAAAAAAAAACTTCATCGAAATAACAAGGAACGGGGAGGGAATAAAAACATTATTTATGTTGGTATATATGTACACACNAGATTACTGTAGAAAGCACGAAGCGACGAGAAGAAATTTCTGCTCCGGGTTTTTGGAGTAAGTTCTTTTACCCGACGTGAGGTAGCTCTATAATAGTTTCCTGTTGCCCGTGCTGCTACCTTGCGACGAGTCAAGTAACTTAGCTAGCCATCTCTCATTCTCTTTTCCCCCATCCACACCGACACACCGTAATCGCGCACATGGGGGAAGAAGTTCTTTCCTCCATGGTGGTCCATACGTTTTGATCCTCGTCAACACTCTGCGGACTAATCTCGATCACAGAGTAAATGTATACCCAGAGACGAAATTGGCTGGCAGTTCCACTCTTCTCGGTGGCCTTGCAAAAAAAACTTCATCGAAATAACAAGGAACGGGGAGGGAATAAAAACATTATTTATGTTGGTATATATGTACACACGGAAGTGAGCACGATGGTGTGTATAACATGTTACGTACGAAAAAAAAATTACATTTGGCTATGACATTAGACACTCGGAATTAATTGACAACCGTCCAGTAATGAACGTTGTACAGTACAGAATGCGTATCCGGTGAACCAACACAGTTGGCATTCCTGCAGTGATGAATAAAAAAAGCAAGTCACTTGTAACTTGTATTTAATAATTGCAGTAAATTGTGCGCAGACATCAAAATATTAAAGAAGGAGCCAGCCGCTCTTTAATAATCATGAAGCATTTTCGCTGAAATTTTTCTCTCCTTGTATGGGAACGCGCTGTACGTTCCACGATATGCGCGCAGTTCTTGCCCACTAATTACCTGTCGCCCACCGCACCTGCTTTTCAACACCTGCCGCAACGGCTCTTGGTTACAAGTTGTTTTTCTTTTTTGCAAAACATCAAGTTACTCGCGGTTAAAGTAATTCGCAGACAATTGTGCGAATGTGACTGGACGAATGTCTGTGTGTTTTTGAATGTGCCTGATTTTATATCTTGGAAAAACCTTGACAAAATTAAACTTTTTCAATGGAAATTGTTTAAGATATTTTCTCTTATCACTTGCATTATAATAAAAAGCTAAAAAAAAAAAAACAACGTGTAAAAAACCAGCTGTTCTGCAAGAATTTGCTGATGCCTATACATTATTTGGCGGGATTCTGGAAACTACAGCCTAAAAGAGAAGATAATTAATAAATATTTTTTCTCACTTTATGTACTATATTTCTAAGTATGATGAGAAGGTTTATCGCTTTCATGAATACATTCGACGCAAGCATATTTATCAAAAAATTATAAATCTCTGGGACGAATAAGAAGGCGAGTATCAAAACTAGTACCAAAATTTTCTTGTATGTACATTCGTTTAAATTTCGATAGTTTTTTTCCTTTGTATATAACGTAGTCTGGTGTAATTTTTGCAAAAAAATTCATTTGTGCTGAAAAAAAATTAAAATATTTTCAGATGAAGTAAGCTCCGAGTTATGAAATTTTAGCTGCAATCATTATTGCCACATGTTATAAGAATCGCGGGTTTTCAATTACGTGTACATGAAAAAATTACAACAATTAAAGCNAATCATTATTGCCACATGTTATAAGAATCGCGGGTTTTCAATTACGTGTACATGAAAAAATTACAACAATTAAAGCTTATCAACAAACACTGATTAGTGTATTCTTTGCAGCAGCAATAATTAGTTCTGAAGGCAACGTTGGGTTTCGACATNAATCATTATTGCCACATGTTATAAGAATCGCGGGTTTTCAATTACGTGTACATGAAAAAATTACAACAATTAAAGATTATCAACAAACACTGATTAGTGTATTCTTTGCAGCAGCAATAATTAGTTCTGAAGGCAACGTTGGGTTTCAACATNTTATCAACAAACACTGATTAGTGTATTCTTTGCAGCAGCAATAATTAGTTCTGAAGGCAACGTTGGGTTTCAACATACGAATGAATTAATTAACATACATTTATGAAAAAGTTCTGAGGTGAAACAGGAATACCGGCTCATCCTTTTGGGGATACGTATCGAAGTGAATGTCGTATGTAATCCTATTTTCACCGCAGTATCGTCTTTAGGCGTAACTTATTGTGACGTGTTTCTCAAAGGTGACAAGAGCTAATTTTAACACAAACAAAATCAAATAGTTGAATTCGCTTAAATTTTCCATTCTTTAAATATTTTATCGAAATAAAAAATNTTTAACACAAACAAAATCAAATAGTTGAATTCGCTTAAATTTTCCATTCTTTAAATATTTTATCGAAATAAAAAATGTAACATTTACGTGTTCAAATCTCTGGTTAAGATTATTCGTTGCACTTTGTATTCCACTAAAAAAAATATATATTTAAATGTTTACAACGTAAAGTTTCTGTAGACTGGGTGTTAGATATTATTTTTCTTTTTTAGTGCGTCCATTATTCGTNGTATTCCACTAAAAAAAATATATATTTAAATGTTTACAACGTAAAGTTTCTGTAGACTGGGTGTTAGATATTATTTTTCTTTTTTAGTGCGTCCATTATTCGTTTGTGTCTCATATATTAATTTACTGGATAATTGTATTAAAAAGTTTAATAACCATGCATCGTTATAAATTTTTAAAGAATACGTGACTACCGCGCGATTTATCACATGAGGATAAATTTTCACCAACGCCCTGCCAGGGTCTCAAACACAGAGCCCATCAATTCGTACACGACGCGAGCCAGCTGTGGCGTGGAGGTAGGATGCCTATTACCATGAAGCGCTAGCAGTTGTCTCCAGAAATACGGGACCTGTGACGTCAGCCCTTGCCCTTATTGTACCGTTAGGCATTGCTCACACGGCCTTGCTCGATACGATGTTATGATGTGATCAGGCCTTAGCTGAACGGCCTGCCTGATCACACCTTCAAACATTAAACCAGGGCACGAGCGTNTGGCGTGGAGGTAGGATGCCTATTACCATGAAGCGCTAGCAGTTGTCTCCAGAAATACGGGACCTGTGACGTCAGTCCTTGCCCTTATTGTTCCGTTAGGCATTGCTCACACGGCCTTGCTCGATACGATGTTATGATGTGATCAGGCCTTAGCTGAACGGCCTGCCTGATCACACCTTTAAACATTAAACCAGGGCACGAGCGTGACTGCAACAACACCTTGCGAAATACAGTTGCAGAAATCCCCTCCACTGGCCAGTAACCGGGGCCGAAAATATTAAACAACGCACCCAATATAGGCCAGCGTAACACTGGGAGCAGCGTCTTTTGTCGTAGACCCGACCAGAGGGAAGACCACGGAAAATGTGTGTGTCCGGCCGTCGTTAACCGCCTCCTACAATCAGCCTCCGGCAACATGAACAAGGTGGGGTTTTTCCAATTAGACTGTAATAATAATGGCGTGAGGTAATCAATTTTAATATGATTAATAAGCATCTTGGTATTCAATTTAAGCTCCCCCGATCAATAGTCACGCAAATAGATATTGTTCAATCCGTATGTGTAATAAACTCCATCTTATACTATTGTGCCCTACCGAATCATGACTCATTATTGAGCTACGCCCTTAGACACCTTTCAACCATGACCTACCTTAAAAAAACTCATTCATAACAACATCCTCCCGTCTGATTCCAAGAAGCTTGGAAGACGTACGATATTCGCTGTGTTGAAAACAAAACCGCGTATTTATTTCCAGCAATCGTCAGGTTTTTTCCTCATTGGTTGCTACGCTGGCTCCTACGTAAGCCTACATAATGAAACGTAATCCTACGCGTGTACTTAAAACAAAAATTCTGCATACACGAGCGATGTACGTTAGGTGCAGTATATAACTTCANACTTGAAACAAAAATTCTGCATACACGAGCGATGTACGTTAGGTGCAGTATATAACTTCAAAGACAATATCCCACAAAAATAATTGAAACTGAAAATGATTACGGTGAAAGGATTTGCATGAAGAGGTCCACGTTGTAAAAGAGAACCGTCAAACAGTTGTTGCATTCCCAGTGATAAAACTATCAAACTATAGATTTGTGAAATAAAAATTATATATATATATATAGACACGTACAATTAATAACAATAAAGGAATTAGTTCAATTAATACAGAATTATTTACCTATATATTTACCAACTAAATATTTAAAAAGTCATGTGATCCAACTGCGATTATTTAATTGTCTTCAGCCAACTATAAATTACTGGGTTNTTTACCAACTAAATATTTAAAAAGTCATGTGATCCAACTGCGATTATTTAATTGTCTTCAGCCAACTATAAATTACTGGGTTCTTGTTTTACTTTCAAATGCATAATTTCAATGCAAAATAGATCTTAGATTTCGGACTGTTCCGCAAACGAAATGGAATATTTTTCATTCCACTGAATGTGCAACATGATGACACTAGGCAAGCTGCTTCAAGAAGTGGCATGGATTTAAAATTAATTATTCTTATTCCCAGGCGTAACAACGGGAAAAGAGGTTCAAAGGAATTTATATGCAATTGAACTGCTTGGCATCAGGGCACTTAAGACGATAAATATTTAGTTCAACATATTTGACAATATGATCCCATTGTAGTAAACTTCTATGAGTAGCATAGTTGGCTGGGGAGCCACCTTACAGTACAAAACATCCTATGTTCGAATCCCGAATAATACGTGGCTGTACCATTTTTTAATATAACGTTAAGTTATTTTTAATTATAGACCACAATATTCTTCTCCCTCCCCCCACCACTCCAATTAACATAAAGTAGAGGCTTAAAAAAAATTAAAAATCTGTTCTTGTGTATAGACTGGTTACATATTCGTATTCGAGTTGAGGCATTTCAGTAAAATCGTACTTTTTATAATCATTTCGCCTACAGCACCACCTGGTATCAAAATATGAATTTTTCGTGATGTAAATTAGTCGTAGTAATTGGTTTCGAAAGCAGTCTTATATGCCACGAACTGATGTATTTTGTACGAATGCTGTTACGAAGTACGTGGCAGTGGGGAGATAAATTCTGCTTTACACAGTATGTACTTACCGATTATATAGCCATTCATCATCCTCTGGTTCTCAAGCGTCAGACAGTTTCTGAGCACCACTTGCATAACTGACAAGCTTCCATTCACCGAAGGTGGCCAGTGCTAGTAGTTGCAGAATACGCCACCACGCACCAACAGCAGCACATCCTAAGCTAAATTCACGATTATTCCANCCAGTGCTAGTAGTTGCAGAATACGCCACCACGCACCAACAGCAGCACATCCTAAGCTAAATTCACGATTATTCCATTAGTTCAATTGTCCTTTGAAAACAACCGTATCTATGTCGGCTATGAAAGCTGCCGAGTGCGAGATTATATCTCGCTCTCGCGCTGCTACAAGTGCCAGCAGTGGGGGCATATAGCTGGAAAGTGCAGAGAGAGTGAACCAACATGTTCAATGTGTAGCATAACGGGCCACGAGTTTGGAAACTGTCCGAAAAAGGCAGACAGCACGCATAAGGACACATGTGCCAATTGCAAGAAAAAGGGGCAAACACATGAACATCGAGTGGATTCCAGGGAATGCCCGGAGTACCAGAAGGCCCTGTCTGGACTTGAACGGTCCTATTTGATACCACACATTGTAGTAATTTCAACGGCAGTTGAATATGCAACGGTCAGCGGCAGTTGCGGCTGAATTAAACAGGATTGTTGTGGAGCAGAAGCTGGATATTGTTTTATTGGTCCTCGGAATGCACGGAAAACTGTTTCAACACCCGCTGAGGGGTGACGTATATACATGTGGTGTGTCCCCCCGAGCTGGGGTACTGGGAGCCAACAAGGATCTAAACATTACAATGATAGCGAGCGTGTCGGATACACATCACACATGTGTACAGGTGATAAAAGACACAACGGAATGTTGGTTGGTTTCCTCGTACTTTCAGTTCGGGGACGACACACAGATACATCTGGACAGATGGGAAGTGATCGTAAATACATTAAGGGATAAACCGCTAATTATGGGAGCGGATGTTAATGAAAAGTCCGAAATATGGCATTCCCCCGTCACTCATGAGGCGGGGGATATGGTAAGCCAATTCGTACTCACAAATGATCTAGATGTGGCAAACATTGAAGGAGAACTTCCAACATTCGTCTCTCAGGCCCATGACACAGAATCGTATTTGGACATAACTGTCACAAATAGAAAGGCCTGCAATAACGTAAGGCACTGGGCTGTGTTGAATGAAAGCTCAAGTGACCACAGGTTGATCACGTTTGAAATACACGGTGGTGGATACCGGGAAACAGAACAGGTAGAAAAGGAGGTTCGCTATGTGCATAACATGGCGGACTGGCCTGCTTTCGACCGGGCCCTGCTGAGTAAGCTTAGTACATATAATGTCATGGGCACCCTGGATGACCGTGTCGAGCAATTGACACGGATCATCCAGGACACATGTGAAGAGAACCTGCGCAAAACAACTAATGGTCTCCCAAAC
>NQII01001827.1:112412-127142 GCA_002778355.1 Clitarchus hookeri
GTATGCTATGCGGCGAACAAGGCCGTTGTGATGTTCCACCGACTCAGAGCTGTTGCACCTGCAAACTGGGGACTCGGTTACCACACGCTGAAGTTGATGTACAGATCAGTCTTTTTGGCAGTGATAGCATATGCTGCAGGTGTATGGTACCCGGAGGTCGACAAAGTACATACAAGGAGGAAGGTGATCANTTGGCAGTGATAGCATATGCTGCAGGTGTATGGTACCCGGAGGTCGACAAAGTACATACAAGGAGGAAGGTGATCAGTGCACAGCGAGCTGCGCTACTGGCCATCACCAAAGTGTATAGGACAACTTCGAGTGACGCTTTGCAAGTTCTGGCATCAGAACTCCCTCTCGATCTACTAATCAAAGAACGTGGAGAAATTAGTAGAAGGAAATGGGTGGATCCTATCCCCCCAGAAGATCAAAAGGTAATCAGAGAGAGATCTATTGATACCTGGCAAGAGAGGTGGGAGAACTCTGAGAAAGGCAGAATCACATACGAGATCTTCCCGGATGTCCGGCTGAGGCTGTCCATGAGGTGGCTTTCCATAGGTCACTACAGTGCGCAGTTCTTGACCGGACATGGTAACTACAAGGCGAAGTTGTCCTCGTTTGGCCTAACACAAGATCCTAATTGCGTGGTGTGCGGGGTACCAGATACCTCCGCTCACCTTCTACATGACTGCCCGAAAATCGAGGACCTTCGGTCCTCTTTTGAAGGCAGTCACGGCCAAGTCGACCTCCAGGCAATGCTATCTGACAGGGTTCTTGCACCTAGAGTGCTTGAATTCCTGACAGAGGCTGGAAAAAGAAATGAAGACTTCGACGTGTGGTGGCTGAGCCAAAGTCTAAACCAATCGATAGGTGTGGGCAGGGATGATACGGATCCGGAGAACTCAGATACTGACAATGTCTAGACATCTTTTCCCTACCGTTATTCTGGATAATACCCAACCAGACTGTCCCACACCAGAACCTAGTCCAACACCATATCAGAAGGCGCCTATTGTGCGGCAGGCACAGGTGCCAAAAGTCACCGGGTCGATCCTGCACTTGGTCGACCTGGACGACGAAACCACAGATATGTCAACACCAGATGTGACAAATCCAGAGGGGCCAAATGATGGATGGCCTTGTGCCTGGAATCCAGTCTTGTATGTAAGGGAGGGATTTGCTCATGTTGCTCGCAACATGAGCAAACTCCTAAGGGACCAGAGGCGAAGAGCAGAGCATGCTATCAGGAAACCAAGAGTAGTCGAGGCGAGAGACACGGAAGAGGTAAATCAGGAAATAGCAGACAGAGAAGTCTCTCTCCTCCAAGCTAAGGTAAGGAGAAACGAAATGGTTTCCCAAACTGATAGGATTTTTACCATCGACTGGCCATCGGATAGGAACACTATCGATGCCTCAGTACAAGCCTGGCCCTTGGGAGCCCACCCGAAAGAACCGTGGGAACTCTACGACGAGGTCGTACGAGGAGCCCAACTCTCGAGACTGGAAGAACCACCGATCCTGATGGCAGCAGTAGCCCTACTGGTTAGGTCTATGGACGGGGGAGAGAAGATCCTCTTCCCCCACATGGAGTGCGTCGACAGGCTCACCATCGCCCAGGTGGGTCTGCCTACGAACACGGAGGCGCTTCTGAGCTTGCTCAAGGAGTGCTTCTGGAGAAGGGGGGAAGAATTTGACCCGTCCAAGATCTATAAGGATGCCGCTCGCACATACGGGAGGCTGTACTTTGACTGCGGTAAACCCTTCACGGGGTATACAGTGGTCAGGTACTAGTCCTTCTCCTCGGGCGGTACCTTGCCAAAACACCGGATGCGACAACCCACCGATCTTGACCACTTCCTGGATACAATATGTCTTGTTCCAGGAAACACCCAGATACAACGACCCCAGCGACGGACCCGGAATGCGATTTAGGAAGTCGGAAGGAACTACGCAAGTTTTTCCAGGAATGGACGAGGCCGAAGGCCTGAGAATGATAGTGGAATGAGTGTATTTAATGTGTGAATGGAATCGAACGTCTGCAGTGTGGTGTAGATTAACGCCCTTTGCGACCAGGGGCGAGGAGGCGGGAAACAATCCTGGCTACCAGCTGTTTCCCAAATCTTAGTCCGACACAGCCTGGTTGCACTGGGCCGAGAATGTGCTAAGGGAATGCCGTCATACTTAATTTTTCGTGTGTAGGAGAAGCGCGAGCGCGGTAGTGTTTAAATGTATTGTGTTGTAAGTATTTAGCTTTTGTGTTTTTAAATTCTTTTCGGACCAGTATGACGGACTCAAAATTCAAAGTTCCCGGTGGCGCCCTGCGAAACAAAAGAGCCGATCTAGCTTTTGTTTGCGGGAGTTAACGTACAGTAGAAAGAAGCGCTCCTGGTATGACCTTTTAATAGGTATCGGCCACCAGGAGGGGAGGTTTGGTGAGGAAAGCGCCGGTTCCACCGGGAACTTTGTCCTTTGAAAACTATTCGTCCTATCTTCGTGAAAACATAACCCTATTAAAATGGAAAGTAATATATAGGTTTTTTCAAAACTTCGAACTTTCAAGTCTTCAACTTTATATTATATTGCCAAATATACAGATTAGTCAAAAGATAAAAAAATTTTCCCCTCAAANCTTTCAAGTCTTCAACTTTATATTATATTGCCAAATATACAGATTAGTCAAAAGATAAAAAAATTTTCCCCTCAAACTTTTTACTGATAATTTTTTATGAGATCATGAAAAACCGAATATGAAGGTTCACACATTTCTTATAAATAAATTCGCTTTCGGAAATTTTATTAGAACAAATATAAATGAACTTAATGGAAAATCAGCACATTCTAAACGATTTGAAAATACATATTATTAAAAATCACTATGAAATTAATGTATTTCGTTAACAATTTTTTGTATTGGCTAAAATAGAACTATCTTCTTTAAAATGCAATTTGAACCATAAATATAGTTTAATTAAGTTTTATGCGTAACTAATTTAAAATGCATGCTGTGCTTGTGTGTATTGATGATTGCTGAGTAACCAGGATTCCAACTCCCATTCTACCTTAAGGGTAGCCTTTGCAACGGACCCCTGGATGAACAAACCATCCTAAGCCAACCCAATCCAAGCGACATTGTCCGCGTTGATATCGGGGCATCCAGGTCGTCCTGTGCACTTCGCCAAATGCAGTCAGTCATGGATTGTGGGTGCTCGGGGAGGGAGTGATTTTTTTCCCTTTGCAAGTGAGTGCGTGTGTGTGTGAGTGCACGCGCGCGATTGTGTGCGAGTAGGGTAGATTCAGTAATGACGAATTTATTGCTACGGCATGGTGTCTGATGCGACGATCTGTGTGTTTTGACGTCCGTCTCCGAGCTCCGGGGGCCGCGGTGGTGTAATGGCTAGACTACTCGCCTCCCACCTGGGCGAACCTGGTTCGATTTCAGGGATCTCCCGTTTCCCGCGCCACTTCATTCCGGCGCTGCTTCATATCCACCTCAATCACCCTCATCGGCTCTCAAGACCTCGCTTTTAAGAGCAGCCCAAATCTCTTCGCTCACAATCATGTGATCATGTGCGCCATCGCCGCTAAGCGCAAGACTCTGAACTGGCGCGCAATGTTCTTGTCGCACTGCATGTACCTATGGAACTTTTAGCGGTGACCCTATTATTTTATTGGGGGAAATGCTGTGGTAAGGTTCAGACCAGGGCCCTTGAATCGTGTTGCACTTTTTTGACGCGTATATTTTGAGCTACAACGCTTTTCAAAAAGCCGTTTTCAGCCGTTTTGGAGTCCTTCGAGATGGTGTTGCTAATGTACGTGACGTTTTGAAAGCACTCAACTGCCCTCCGTGGAAGCGTGTGTTCCTTTCGTAGATCAATCACATTGGAAGCACGTTTAATAGTTTCAGGGAAAACGTGTGTTTCAATGACCGTGTAAAGCAGTTCAAGCACCAGGTAGGCGGGTTTCTTAAGAACGGTCCAAATCTCTCGGCTCCACTCCACGAGTGAAAAGTTGTTGAGAGCAGTGTGCGCCTGGCAAGANGGGGGGGGGACGAGCGAGGCCGAAGGCGACCCGACCCGCAGCTGCCGTCTGTCGACACACGAGCCGAGGAGGCCTTGCGGAGGCCCCGCATGGAAGTGCGGGTATCTGCAGCGAGCAAGCCGACCTTGGCCTCCGCAATTATTCCGGCGATGCTATCTAGGAGGAAGCAGGTGTTCCGCGCTCCCCGGGACCGAACATTACCATGACAATGTGCCTGCGCGGTCAGCTACCTTGCACTAGGGCCGCGCGCGCCTGCCGACACTGTTAGCTTCGCCCTCCATCGCGTCATCTGCCTGCAGCTAGTTCTAGGCCCTTCCCGTACCTGCGGTCAACTGGTGCGCCGTCCGCTTGCGCAGATCGCACAGAACAGAGGGAGCGGGGAATGGAACTCACGCTGGTGGGGGTGGTGAAGGAAGGCCTTGCACCCCACGGATCTTTGGAAGGGGATGCAATCGTGTACAAGTGGCAAAAAAAAAAAAGAGAGAAATGATGCAAGGAACACAAAATAAATATACTTTTGAATTGCATGTCGAAATTGAAACCACAGCAACTATGGACCAATATAAACTATAAATATGTATATATAGTAACAAAATAATTGGGTAGATCATCTGGTATTTTTTAATTTAAGTCAAAGTTTAACAAAACAACACAAAGAGTTAGGCAGTCTTGCGTACCTGCGTGCACAACAAGTTGCATATCACGAAGGCGAACGTAACTGGCGCACCACGCGGAGAGCGCCTGCGCACAGGACACCATGAACTCGAGGTTCCTGGGCGAACCCTGTGGATGCTTGCTAGTACACGTGTGTCTAGCTACATCGGCACTGGGGGACTAGCGAATGAGTAGTTGAAGGCTGCCAGAAGAGGTTTGCGTTCTGTTTCCCGCATGGCACGCCAATTCCGCTCGCCTTCGTGGTATGCAACTTGTGTTCGAAGGTACGTATAGCTGCCGTATCCCTGAGTTGTTTTGCTTAAGTTCAACTTAAATTTTAAAATACTATATAACCCTTCCAAAACATTAGACTGGCTGAAAATAAACTTCGTGCTTTGAATCCTATATCCGTAATGCAGTTGGTTGCACGCCAACGTACTGTGCGAGGGTTCCTTGGTTCGAGTCCCGGGTAAGGCAAGTGTGTATTTGTAGTTTTCTCACTCGTGTTGCGCGCTTTTTTGGACGACATTACTGTCGAGGAGATGTTGTAAGGCATACTTAAAATCTAAGCTTTTAAGAACTTCATCAAAATTATCTGCAACAATTTACAGAAAAGCAAGGCTTATAAATTATATTGGTAACTTCTAGTTATAAATTAAATTAATGAAGATGAAATTATTGATTATAATATTTCAGCATTACTACCAATATTTGCTTACATAAAACCATAGCAATCGCTGTGATACATTTAAATAAGTAAATTATAGCAAAACATTTTACAGCGTCACAAAATTTAGACTATACTGTACAGTTTTGGTAGTGGGTGTGTGTTATACAATTTAAAGGGTTCTGTACTTTGTATAATTGGACGCTGTGCATCATTCGAAGCCACTTTGCATCTAAATCTACTTTTAATAGTTCAGATGTTATATTTGAAATTAAGGATGAGGCAAATAAATAACACACTATGGTGATATTCAGGCAGTTTTTTTTTTTTACCTGACAATATTAAGCGATACAGAAGGCGAGTGAAGTCATTCCTGAATTTTAAAGTCTCGGAAATGATGTGGAATTATTCGGTAACAATATCAGATTCCACAATTCTGTGTGTACTCAAACCATAATTAGGAGTCTGTTCGCAGTTAATTTACACTTTCTGAATCAAACATTAGGAAAACACATCCATGTATGACATGTTTGGTAGTTTCCTAAATACGTCACGCATCACAAGCGTTTTATACTTGTATTAACATAAAAGTACCTAATTTTTGGTTAAGTTGAACTTTTGCATTAGTTTTATCTATAAATGATGATATTTCTTCATAAATAATATGAATAAAGACAGAGAAAACGTGTGTGTTGGTAATGCATAGTAAACAATAGTTCTTATGCAAAATATTATTACACTGAATGCGTGGGAATGCGGTACGTTCGCTATCTGGTGGTCATTTTCCAAGGTTTATTTGCATGAGGCGGAGGAATATCCTGGAAGTAGAACTTTAGCAGGGCTTCAGAGAAGTTGGAAGTAACCGTGAGTGGAGTATGGTCGTTGTTGGCAGTTTCTCCAGTTTGAGGTACCAGGGCCCGTGTTTCCCTTGCAGTTTTGGCATCGCCGGGTCTAAACAAATTGTGCTCCAGTAGAGGCAAGGGGCCACAGTGGCTTAGCGGTTATACTGCTCGGGTTCCAGTCCCTGGACGGGCCACTCCAGGATTTTCACAGGCGGGAATCGTGCCGGACGATGCCGGCGGGTTTTCTCGGGGATCTCCAGCCCCCCCCCTCCCCCCTCAAATGATAACGTGAAATTTCCGGGTCTGTAAGACGTGGAAGCAGGGGAAACAAAGCGGACGTTGGTCCGGGAGAGAGCAAGCAGCTAGTGGCGGACGAGTAAGGCGGGGCTCGCGTGCGACCACGCCTGGCTGGGCGCGGGGCGTCGGGACGTCTAACGTTGCTACGCCGTGGGAGGTGAGTCAGCGCCCTGCTGTAACAACGCCGCTCGGATAGGACTTCTCCCCCCTCCTCTTCCTTACACGCGCGCGTACGTAGGCAGGTGAGCCTTGAGCCGGTATTACACGATACCTTCTGCCGTGCATGGTCTTGCACAGGCTGCAAACAAGGTCTGGGGCACGAGCTGGTGTACCAGCCTCTACACGAGCCGCCATGGAAGATACATGTTACACTACAGCAGTAGGCGTACTCTGTGTGGTTTGTTGTAAAGACGAACCCCGTTCGTAGAACTGCTACCAGTTAGTAATTTGCGTAGGCCTATAAAAAAACTAGCTAGCACATCTCAATATTGTTTTACTACTGTTGGCCTTATAAACAATTGAATGCTTACTAGTATAGTTACATTCATTTTCTTGAAAACTATGCGAAGTCACTATAGTACCAATGTGTTATTTTTAATTTTGACGAAATTTATTAANCATTCATTTTCTTGAAAACTATGCGAAGTCACTATAGTACCAATGTGTTATTTTTAATTTTGACGAAATTTATTAACCGTTTGTTAAATATAGTTTTTTCTTTACGTACCAAGTTATTGTCTGCATGTAACACTTAATGATAAAAAAAAATTAGGATCCGATGGATTTTCGAACTCACGATCAAAATTCACGTTTAACTCACGCCACTGTACTACCAGTTAACACACCAGTATTGTGTTTGTAAACTGTAGATAGCGAACCACTTGAATTATTTTTTCATTGTGTAGGTAAGGTTTTAAATATTTAGAACGGGTTTAAACAGTAATTAAAAGTTGGTATCGGCAATGTAATTCGCCTTTGTCGTATTTTTAATCTATTTGAAATAATTTCAGCCTCACGGAAATACAATGAAGAGCTAAAAAAAAAAAAAAAAGGTTGCCTGTAAAGTCGGTTTTACGGGCGAAGATTTTACGTNATCGGTTACTGCTGCTACAATGGCAGGTTATCAAGATTTAAGTGAGTTTGAACGTGGTGTTATAGTCGGCGCACGAGAGATGGGACATAGCATCTCCGAGGTAGCGATAACGTTTGGATGTTCGCATACGACCATTTCACGAGTGTACCGTGAATATCGGGAATCCGGTAAAACACCACATCTTCGACATGGCTGCGGCCGGAAAAAGATCGTGAAAGAACGGGACGAACGACGACTGACAAGAATCATTAAACGTGACAGACGTGCAACCCTGTCCCAAATTGGCGCAGATTGGATTTGTGGATTGCCCTGCAGGATTCGTGGTGTGAATTGCCTCCTGCATACCTTCAGACATTAGTCGAGTCCATGCCACGTCGTCTNTGGAACTTGCCAGGTAATAGGACGTGTCCTATTACCTAACCTGGTGTGAAATCTGGCCGTACAATGCGGGAAATGCCATGACGGGTGCCACACTATCCCGTATAACGGCCGCTACGGCGGACCTTGCCCAAGCTTTTACGAAATCTGGTATCGTGTAATACCGACTTTAGCTACTGTCCCAGATACAGCGTAGCGCGAGCGTCCTACCACCTTACTCGACCCATTGTCTCCCGCTACAAACACACTAGTCTTTTTTTTTTTAACCGCGGCTTATCAACACACAAAGTCCGGGAGAAACCAGGAGCTTCGACGCGTCACCCAGCGGTTTCCTAGTAACTAGTTTTCCCTGCAGTAACTCAAGATAAGTTAGTTGGAAGGTTTTCGGTTAGCGCCTGAGAGGGTGAAACGAGGCGAGGATGGAGCAGCTGCGTAATGCAAGGGCGGCAGAAATTCCGCCAGTTGGCAGCAACGTCCGCCACGTTTCGCGCACGCAAAAGTCTGGATGGTAGACAATAACGCAGAAAGAATGAAGCCATAAGACATCTTTCCTACGTTCTCGCAGCTAGTGTAACTACGCCACTTCCGTTTTCCTGTGGTGACGTCATGCAGCTAGCTAACTAAGTAACCAGCAATCTCTCCTTTTTTTAAGGAGGGGCAAACTCAAACGTCACTATGATGTACCGTAGTTGTTGGTGAAGGGGGGGGGGGTGATAACGATGACAAGTGTAATTTACTTGGCATATCACACGTCGGTGACATAGAAAAATTAAGGCGATTATAAACATATCTTGTGCCAGGCCGAGAAACTACCGTAAAAACGCGGTGAAAATATATTATGGCCTCGTTCGTTCTCTTGCAGTGGTTATCAAACTTTCCTTTAACATGAGCCGCTAGGTGAAATAAACGCCGCTTCACTCGAACCGCCTACCTCAACACCTCTTCCATTTAAATACCAGAGAGTATGGGATGTGATTTAACAATTTACCGGCATTCGTTATCTTAGTTTTACAAACTTGATAGTTAATTATTAGCATGAAAGTTAAAATAAGATAATGAATATGTCCTGTTTGTGATTGTATTTTAATACCCGAAACGACGCGGTGCATTACTGAACACAGCGTTAAAAGAATTGACGGAAACAGCATTATCAAGATTCAGAACTAGGTATCTCAAATCAATTAAATTACTTGATGGCACACTCAGGAAGTTTCTCGGTAGCCACTGACTGCCAGTGGTACGCGGGCTGCAGTTTGAGAACCGCTATCTAAGTTGCATGCTGCTGATCTCCCGTGGTGCTGTCGGTTAGCGGGCCGCCGGTCTGGCGTGCGAGAGGTTCTGGGTTAGAATCCTAGCTAAGGTATGGCTGTTAGTTTATGTTAAGTTACAAGTTCGTTTATAATCCGTCCGCTGATAAGCCTTCAGGTATAACCGGGAAACGTTAATAAGCCCTTTACAATTTCAATTCTTTATATGCTACTGTACAAATACTAAGAGCTGGCTCATAGTTGACTAAGCATGTCTTATTTCGGATTAAATAACATTATTTAACTATAAAACAAGGTGAGGTGAGTATGGAGAAACGCCGGAATGAAAGGGTGGGGGAAACGGGAGATCCCCGAGAAAACCCGCTGACCAGTGGCATTATCCGGCAAGATGCCTACGTGAGAAAATCCGGGACCGACCCCGCTGGGAAACAAAATCATTATGTCACGAAATATTTTGTTGCGTTTCGAACCGAAATCTCTTTACAATTAAATTTCTACATCCGTATCTGCATCAGGCCTTTAACTCTTGTGTTGTTAAGATGGGATTGCAAAGTTTGTTGTTCGTGATTTATTTTTCTGGAAATAACCAGATTACCATAACCCCCAGACTCCAAAATGATATAAACCGTGGAGATGCGGAAGTGATTGTCGTCTAAGTACGCATTAACCGCGAAATGGAATTGAAGATTAAATTGTTTAAATAGTTTGAATGAGACACAAGTTTTTAATTTGATGATAAACTTTAAGAACTACATGCAAGCCTTGCGATAAATACTTCTACTGACCATCATTTTTAATTTTCAACAGCGCATAAGCCCTCTAAATATTATATAATTTACAGTTTAAATAATTAGCGTTATGCTGGGACTTATTTATCACCTATGGGCTATACATAAGTTCTGTTTTAACTTTACAAATATAATACGGTATATATGTATATATATATAAATACATATGTGCAATACGGCTGTTTTTTCTTAACAGTTTTCTTTAGCTATACCGTCGTTGTCTTTGAACTTTCCTCAACAGCTGCATTATTTACCTTGAGATACCTTTTGTAAGTTAACTGAACTCAGCCCTTTCGCCTTCTATTTCGGGGGGGAAAAAAGGCCAATACATGCGCTAGGTTAAATACGGCATGCCAAAAAATAAAAACAAAACCACGCAAAGCAAAAATAACATATTCGAAGCAAAAACAACGCAACGCCACCGCTATTGTGATTGGCCAGCGATATCAAAAAGTAAAGAGTTGCCTGTAACGCAAACGTTCGACATTGGCAAGATTTCCACCTCGAGAACGCCGCGCGAAACGATCGTGACAGGTCTCCTCGAAACACGATAGTCGAGGTACAGCCGGCTTACGCTAACGTGCTACTCGCCGCGTGTTACGTGAAAACATTAAGTACCATCGTAATCCCGGCTCAAGTCCGCTGCACTCATCCACCGAACTCGACTTCCGGGACGAACAGCCGTACAACTGTAGCCCGGAAGTGGGGAAAGGGAAGGGGCTTTTTTGTTAGTTCATTCTTCTGAAGGGGACTCGGCGCGAAATTTTCAACGCATCTTTCGCATTTCTAGGAGTACCTGCAATTATGCCACTTACGTTAATATTGCATCGCTATATCGCGGTTAGATTTCTAATACAATTCGTGTTTGCAGCGCACGGCCCACTTTCGTGATTACCGCGCACTTATTTCTATCGCGACTATTCATTACACGTGACATCAAGTTTCATTGACCTCGGCGAGCAACGTAGTTTTAACTTTCGTAATTTGCTTCTCGTCAGTTAAATAAACTGTAATGCCTAGACAATATGTAGTTTACTATGGCACTCACACACACTTCTTTATGGTTAAATTTGATGTTCAAAATTTTGCAGCTTTCAAACATAGTGTTTTAATATAAAAGTTTTATTTTAATCGTTCCTCCAATTTGAGAATATAACATTTGAAGTTTTGTCTACTTGTGTCCAATCAAACCTCAATAAAAAAAGAGCGTTAAGTCAACGAGATTTTTCTTTCTCGCTTGAAATCTTATAGTAAATGTTTAACACACAGAAGGTAAAAGAGCAAAACATCGAGGGAAAATTAATCATAAAATTAATTTTTACGGTAACGGTGGGAATACATAATAACTAGCTACAAATGCTGTTTTAATGTGGCTTGCGTTTTTCAAAACTTTTAATTTTTTTAGGTATTGGAGGTTACCTTCGTCGGTACCTTCAACCCGCATCACTCTACAACCTTGAGTTTTTTTTATTATTTTAGGTCAGTGGTTTATGTCGCTGTTTTTTTTTTGGTAGTGTTACCATTATGTCTGTTTTATATCTCTCTTTTGACACATAGCATTCTGAGACCATAGCACATACGTAGATGAAAATTCACCGTTCACTCAGTGTCAACATGAAGTACCAGAAGGCAGTTGTGAATACGCGTTAAAAAAAAAATTGTAACGAAATAAGCCGTTATAATATTTATGCTTTTAACATTCCAAATACATAGCGCTATCCTGTGGAGTTTGCTCCATTTCCATTGACCCCGCTGGTGACGATGCGATAAGCCACACACACCTACGTACTTAAAGGCTCATAGTTAAGTGCAGAATACAGAAAGAAACGCCTAACGTTCCATCAACGTGGCTGCCGAGTGCAGGACCGGCCCAGTCAAAGGACAGGGGTTTTACGTGTCAAATGATTTTAGAACATGTTTGGTCCACCTTTCACGATACAGTTTTCAAACAAAAAGAACCTTGTCCATATTTACCCCCACCATATTTAAAAAAAATTTACATTCTGGAAATTGCAGGTAAATTAAGCTTTATAGACTCAAGAAATACACAAAAACACAAACTCTTGTGAATCTACTCCAACTTGCTCTCTCGTAAAACGGATCTTCCCTTCAAAGGGCACAGCGTGTTCTTTTGTTTGAAAGAGATTTTGTGAAAGGTAGCTAATAAATACCTAAAATAATTTTAAACATGTAAAGCGCTCTGCTGGTCGCACATTACGCAACATCCTTAAGGCAAAAAATATTGTTTAGCTGAATTTAGACGGTAGCGCAAAAGTGAAAATTTAAAATTTTGTTATGTGAGAGAACTTCGAAGTATACTTGAGATGTGATTCGCCTAGTACGAGAATGAGTTAAGTTGGCGTCAGCAAGATTCGCGTTGCGTTTTGCATGTCTCGTTGTTAGTCAATCCAAGTTTGTACTGGGAATTCGGTAGCGTGCACTCCGTTCCGTCAACTGATTTTCCGTACATTTGTCGTAGATAAATTATTGCTTCTAACAACGCTGATGACATTATGGCTTACCATAGATCCAACTGCATTTTTTTAATAGAACCGTGGGTAAATGAAACTACTTCGCAAGTACGCGAATATCTACTAGGCAGCGGAAATAATATCAACGTAGCTCTCCTGCCTGACGTAAGAGTACAGAATACGGTTTTTAATATTACAACCTCGAGGAAGTGCTCGTGTTTCTTAGGAAAAGAGCAAGTTGTCCTTACACAGTCCTTACACAGTCTCTCTGTAGACAGGCCTCACCTGCGCCATAATCGTCATCATCCTCTCTCCGAGAGTCATTACAGCGGTGAACCCACTTCCGCTGTCCAAGTAGTCTAACCATGGCGAAAACTTAAGTGCACCTCGTCCTTTATTTTTTGTAAACCGGATATTACACACAGATCGCCGAGCCATCTAACAGTTATTTTGGTAGTGGTAAAAATCCAAATTTTTTTTTTATTTTTTTTTTGCTATATTAGAAAATGCGGCACGTGCCGTAAATATAAGGAAAAAAATTTGAGAATTATTTGGGTTTGACGGTTTGTCGCTCATTGATAAGTCACTGTAAATAATGCTTTGTGTGAATTCGTAGGAATTTTTTTTTTTCGGTGTTATTTAAGCGTGCTAAGCAGTTTGTTCTACGAGGAACGTAATAATAAATCATTTATACACAATTTTCTCATCTCTTACTGTCTAACGCTTACGTAACGTTAGTGCAATTGCAGAAATTTCAAAGCGTTACGTGCTCAATACAATTTATTGATGGTCTAAATTATGTATAATATATTAAAGTTTTATAAAGTTTTGTTTTAAGTTCTCGAAATGACACCATCCCCTCTAGTTTCTGTTGTTTGCTTTTGTGAGTTCACATGGCTTCAATGTAATATTTTGGCAAAAATGAAAATATATAACACCTACGACACGTCAAGTCATTAGTTTAGAACTACGTACTTAAAATTTTTCAAACAGAATACAACGTCTGTATCGCTATGTAGGCCTATCGCTATTGACATAAAATATATTACGGGACTTTTTAACACTATTATGTGGGAACTATAGACATCTCAACAGAAAGCGAAGTATGTCTCTGTGGAGTTAACCAATTGTATTTTACTGCAAGGTATTATACAATTCCAAAATAATTAACATCTGCTACTGCAATTAATCTCCAATTTTTTTTCTCAGAAATTTGCACAGTTTGAAAATTACGACTACTGAAGTATATACCTGACTAAACAAAAGTGGGAAACCTGACATATTAAAAAATCTTTCTCCCTTAAAAAACATAACTTTTAGTAAAAACCAAAACAAAAAGTGTAATTGGTTTATAGTCGTCTGCCAGTGTAACACTGTAGTGTTGCTGTGGTAACCCAAGAGATACATGCGACTAACACCGCCACTCGAGTGTATTACTTTCAGCGAAAAACGATGCGTCGCTTGACCCTGATCCCCGGAAGATATTCGCACCCGCCCGTCTCTTTCCACAGCTATCTTCTTTCTCAATGTGTAGCCATGAGGCAACATGCAGGAAGTTCATGTCGGTTGGTTACCAGTGTTGGGTGGGTGAGGCGCATAGCATTAGCCCTACAGTCACTAGCACCAGTCAGTAGCCCTGCAGTCACTAGCACCAAAGTCAATAGCACTAAAGTGACTAGCCCTAAAGTCACTAGCCCTAAAGTCACTAGCCTTAAAGTAACTAGCCCTAAAGTCAGTAGCCCTAAAGTCACTAGCCCTAAAGTCAGTAGCCCTAAAGTCACTAGCCTTAAAGTCACTAGCCTTAAAGTAATTAGCCCTAAAGTCACTAGCCTTAAAGTCACTAGCCTTAAAGTAATTAGCCCTAAAGGCACTAGCCCTAAAGTCAGAAGCCCTAAAGTCACTAGCTCTAAAGTCACTAGCCCTAAAGTCAGTAGCCCTAAAGTCACTAGCCCTAAAGTCACTAGCCCTAAAATATTTCTATTCCACAACTTTGGTAGTGACTTCAGGGCATCTGATGGGTACCCGTTGGGTGTTGGCATAACGGGAGAACTTTTAAACAATTTCAAAGGGTAAAACCGCAATATCGTTAGCTGGCAAGTGGTATTTAGGTGTTTGTGTTATTCGTTATTTTTTTTCTTTTTATAAATCTGTAGTAAAATTAAGTTTTATTTCCCTTGAAATTTAGCCAGGTCTGCATTTTGCCCCTTCCCGAAGCAGAGCTAGGTCGACACCCC
>NQII01001827.1:134015-229428 GCA_002778355.1 Clitarchus hookeri
TTTTTTTTTTTATTGTAGCGCGTGTTTGGCTACCACTTCGGAAGGTGACTACCGTCCGACAAGCCAGCGCCCAAACAAGGCTATCTTACGAGCGAGTTTGTTTGTCTGCCTCATGATGACATGACAGGAAATGCACTACTGTGCTACGCCCATTCTTCGTACCATTGGTAGACTGCGTCGACAGAAAGAGAAAGGTAGTACGATTAGTGGTCTCAATCTCCGCTTGTTTTGTTGCAACATTTCTCACTAAAAAAATATAGCCACTTGCAGGCGAAGAGTGCGCTGTAATGTTTTGAAATTTGAAAGAGCGAAAAGATAATCAAACCAACTGAAACGCAGAAAGCGTATCCCGACAGCAGAGCTGATCTTCATGACGGACCAAAAGCAACTGAACTTGGTTAGGACGCGTGAGTTTCGTTAAATCTTGTAATCACTGAAATGAACTGCTCTCTCCACTCTTATTTCGAATCCTCTCCTCCCATCCCGATGAATCCAGAAACAATGGCTACTTGCAATTTATGCCTCCAATCAATATGCGCGTATAGGTATGCAGTGATATGCAGGTTTGCCAAGCATGAGGATCGGAATTGTTTATCCCAAGAAAAAAAAAATGACACGCTGAACCATGTCAAACGTTCACAACAGAGTAAGTGAGACAACCGAGTGAGGTTNCCCAAGAAAAAAAAAATGACACGCTGAACCATGTCAAACGTTCACAACAGAGTAAGTGAGACAACCGAGTGAGGTTGCGTAATGGTAACTCACTAGACTCGCAATACGGAGGGCCTGGGTTCGATTCCCGGGTCAGCCACCCTGAATTCGGGTTTCCATAGTTTTCCAAAATCGCTCCCGGAGAATGTTGGAATGGATCCTTAATACAGACCATGTTCCTGCTTCTCTGAGTAACTTGCTCCGTCTGTGATGACCTCGCTGTCGACGTGCCGTCAAGCGCTACCTGCCGGTGAGTGAAACAGATTCGGGTGTCACTTAAAAACTGAGGTATTGAGTGAAACCAGGTGAAAACGAATCAACGGTGAAATGAATTGGCAGTGGAAAGTAAGTACGCCTAGAAAATTCACCGGGCCGCAAACATTAGCACACTTACCTCGACTATGAATAAGACGTGGAACAATGATGCATACAAAATTAAAATTACTGATGTGTATCCACAAATGAATCCGCCAGGTGCAAATTAATTATTTTCTGCACAAAGAAGCAATAGTATTATTATTTAATATAAGCTGGTAAAAACCAACTTTTTTTTTCTGTACAAGTAGCTACGATATTAGTATTTTCTCAGTACAATAACGAACAGAATTTGTTCTCCAGCTCAAGAACCAGTAGTAACTGCGTTAATATTTATTAAGAATAAGCAGCACTGTTGATACACTGAAGAGCCAAAACAACTGGTACACCTGCGGGTACACGAGCGGGCCCTCGGCTCCGAAATCCAATATCAATGACGGTCCGTTGAAGAGTTCGCACGCTGGCACTTGTTAATGCCCCAGCATTGAAATGTGCGCCAATTTGAGAAAGGGTTGCACATCTGTCACGATTAATGATTCTCGTCAGTCGTCGTTTGTCCCGTTCGTTCACGATATTTTTCCGGCCGCAGCGATGTCGAAGATTTGATGTTTTACCGGTTTCACGATATTCACTGTACACTCGTGAAATGGTCGTACGCGAACATCCAAATGTTATCGCTACCTCGGAGATGCTATGTCCCATCTCTCGTGCGCAGACTATAACACCACGTTCAAACTCACTTAAATCTTGATAACCTGCCATTGTAGCAGCAGTAACCGATCTAGCTGCCGACCGCATCGCGTTACTCTGATTGGTTCCATGCCTCGGTTATTTGCATACGCACGCCTATACCAGTTTCTTTTTGGCTTTCCAGTGTATTTAGAGCTATGGTAAAGTCTTGTATTACGCTAATTTTCGGAAAATAATATAAATTAAACTATTTAATNGGCTCTCCAGTGTATTTAGAGCTATGGTAAAGTCTTGTATTACGCTAATTTTCGGAAAATAATATAAATTAAACTATTTAATATATGTTTAAAGGGTTAGATTCATTACAAGACACTTGAATGCTGATAACTACCATACGTAGCAATAGCTCATACAGTGTGCAAGTTTAAAAATTGCCAAATTTTTGCGAAATAGTTGGGATATGAACAACAAATTCAGTAAATATGTCAAAATAGTTGTCTTAAAACTGACGTTATAATATAATATACGACTCTATGATATAGGTTATTCGCGGCAAAGTGAACACTTTTTGAAGTTCTCTAATTTGGAATAATAGTTAATAAATATATTTTATTGTAACAGACGTTAACATTCGAGTCCGGTGAAATACACCGTGTTTATTTCTGACACGGCAATATTTATTAAAAAATGTGGCGGGAGGATAAATAAAATGGCTGATAGCGAAAAAGTAACGAGGACCCCAAACATGCTCACTGTACAGTGAACATATATAAACATATATTGACAAAAAATATTTTTTCAAATTAAAATATTTTACATGTGCTTTTAAGCAAATAAACATTTGTTGAAATAATTGTTTTTCTTTTCAGTTTGTTATTAAAAATCTACATAACATAATATTACCAATTTCGAAACAATTATTTTTAAAATGTGCTGATTTTATAATTCGCTAAAAAGAAAACCATTTTTTATTCTTAAACATATTTTATTAACTAATGCTGTATGTAATGATTTTGTTAATTCATATACATAGCCGATAAAACAAACCCCATCGATACATATCTAACAGTTCAAATGCAGTTATTGAATTTATATTTTGGAAACACACATATCTAGAGTTTTGCATAGCCATTAAATATTAATCGTATACTAGTTTTAAACATTGGCTCGCCGTTTGTCAACAGTACTCTCAAAATCACGTGTTAAAATAGGGACGTTGAAGTTTCTTTATTTTGATTTTAGAACCCACTCTCGCCTTTAAAAAACGTTAAGTTAAATACAATATTTTCTCATTAAAAACTTGATCGGATAGAGTGTAACAATATTGAAATACACATATTGATTGTAAAATTGAGCTAACCTTAATAAAAGTCAAGTTTTCAACAGTTATATTGGCAATAAAGATGTTTAGTGTTTGGACTCAAGTTAGTAACTGCACATGTGCCATGCACTCTCTGCCACCAAATTCCTTCTGTGGTAAAAAGGAACATCATTATTTCCAATTTAGCACAAGCAGGAACAGATATTTTGTTGTCCAGTACAAGCGGAAACAACATGAACATTTCCTCAACAACGTCATTATTGCCAGGAAGTAATAAAATAACAACAAACACGGCCATCAAGATGCGAAGAAATATAGATACTTCCATAAACTTCCATCCCAATAAATGCCGGAAATTCAGAATAGACACCTTGCCAAGTGAAGTGCCATGAAAAGCAGGCCTCTTGTACCACAGATATGTCAGTCACAGCTTCACAGTACGCTTAATCAGAAACCCCGACAATAACAAATACGCACATTATATAACATGAAAAGTTTTCAACGTTCACGTGGAGGTAAGAGCACACATTAAAAAACAAATTTTTGCACACACATATCGCAAAGAAACACGAAAATACAATACCCCTCGAAAAAACTAATTGCTAAGAAAATGGTATTATCCAGCACTGAGAACAAGATACAGCCTGACTGTAAATGCTGGTTTAATTCAAAATGTGATAAAAAAAAGCGAACGGCAGAACTTACCGGCCGTAAAGAACTAAAACAACGAAATTCATTATAACGTCTAGCGCCAACATATTTGCAACTTTGTAAACTTGTTGGCAGTAGTGTAGCCANGCGAACGGCAGAACTTACCGGCCGTAAAGAACCAAAACAACGAAATTCATTATAACGTCTAGCGCCAACATATTTGCAACTTTGTAAACTTGTTGGCAGTAGTGTAGCCAGCTATGCGTCAAATATAATCTGAATCGGTGAACCCAGCAAACGAGTCTATAATGGGAAATTTGACTATTATTAAATAAATATTTAGGATGTTATCGGTCGTTGTAGGTTCGAGTTCTTAGGCGATAATAATACTGTTACGTGCGGCCGCTTCGCCTTCATGCCTTTTCCCACCCTCTCGGGCTTGCAAAGGCCGCTGTGGTGTAATGGCCAGTCTACTCGCCTCCCACTTGGGCGAATCGGGTTCGGTTCCCGGCGGGGTTACTCCCGGAATTTTGCACGTGGGAATCGTGATGGACGATGCCACTGGTCGGTGGGTTTTCTCGTGAATCTCCCATTTCCCCCGCTCTTGCATTCCGGCGCTGCTCAACACTCGCTTCGCTTCACCCTCATCGGCTCTCAAGACATCGACGTTAAGGCTCCCGTCTACCTGGAGCCTTTTCCCGCGTTTGAGAGCGATAAGTGCGGGAGGCGATAAGGGCGACACATCCACGCTCGTCAAGTGCGGCATCCCTGCTAAGCTCAAGGCTCTGAACAGGCGTGCAATGTTCTAGTCGCACTGAGAGTACCTATGGGACTTTCAGCGGTGACCCTATTATTTAATTGGTGGAAAGTCTGTAGGAAGGTTCAACGCAGGGCCCGTGAGTAGTTTTGTATGTATCCGACATATGTTATGAGATTCAGCTCTTTATGCGTCTTGAAAGCAGTCAACAGTCCTCGTCTGAAGTGTGTGTTCTTTCAGTAGATCGGCACATTGGACGCACGTTTAATAGTTTCGCAGAGAAACGTGAATTACTAACAGCCCGTAACGCAGTTCAAACGCCAGGTTGGCGGGAACCTCAAGAGCCGCCCAAACCTCTCCACTCCACTCGGGCGTGTATAGCACAGTCTTCCCCGGATGACATCACCGGTGCCTGTAAGAGGAGGATCGTATACACCAATCGTGCCGCGATAATTCTTATGGTACTAACGGCACTCCCGCCTCTGGGAGAATGAATGACTCGGCAGAGACATGTTTTCTGCTTTAATGCAGCGGTTTTGTGACCAGATCGTCTCCTCCCGTGCCTGAGTCCCGTAGGAATAACAGGAGACAACTTTCTGAGCCATCATTTATAGAAGAGTGCACCTCAGGTCTTTCTTACATTCTGGATGTTCTCAAGGCCACACAGGCTGTTTATTCTGTCACATCAGTCCTTCAACGTGTGTGCACTCTTCACCAGTCTTAATTCTCCAAGTTGTTTTGAGCTTGGTCAGAACTCTAATTGACAGCAGTTGAATGCTGTCAATAGAAAGAGATCACGCCCTTGTGCGAACTTTCTGGCCATCACCTCCCTCGGCGCGATTCGCAACCTTCTGCGCCGGGGCACCTCAGCTATATGAGCCGCGGTGTGCCCTTTTGTCGGCAGTAAGGAACAGCAACTGGCGCCAGGCGTGTGGAAGCGTCGGGATGACGGGCGATGGAGCAATGATGCGCTGTCATCGGGAAAGCTGGGACAGGGACTGACCGAATGGACTGTGGGGAAAAAGACTTGACGCGTAAGTAGCAGACATTCGGAATTATGTTAATATGTGGCAGTAGACATTTGGATCGTATATGTGTAACTAATCCTAGAATATTAGGAGACTCTGAATAGGATAAAGGCTTCAATTCTTATTAAAATTAGCATCAAAATTGCACTCACTGATGAGAATAAGAAGTGGCGATAGTAGAGATATTCACTTAGATATAAGCTGTGAGTATTTTATAACATTGTCAATAAATTAAGAAAATAAACACAGTTTTTTTTTTATCAGGACCTCCATTCAGCATCGAGCAATCAGCAGCTTATCTTGCAGCACTTCACCACACGACACTGTGTTTAAGTAATTATAATCACATGTGGAGGATTCAAAGCGTCACACTCACATCAACTGAATACGCGCTGAGTGTAAAGGTGTCTTTAGGTTGATGTGGCTGAGACGTTTTAAGGTTCGCAGTTTTATAAACATAGCAGATGTGCTTTTATGAGATATTGCGACGTGATGACTGTCAGTGGCATCATGCCGGCACACAATTTACTGTTGTTGGTGTTTTATTTATAAATCATTTAGATATGCATACAGTCAAATGATCATATAAGCCTACCTCGCAAAGGAAAAGATTTCGGAAAGGACATTTCTCAGCTATGTACTTCGTCATATTTGATCAGTTATAAAGTAAATTATTTTGTTCTGGCTTGAAAGTAAAGTCACTCATTATGTGATAAAGAGGAGATATAGTTACTATATATAGATGGGTCCATTTGTCAGCGTAAAAAATTTTAATATATAAAAAATCCAAGTAAAAGTTCTCATATGTATATCGACGCATATCATTTCGTTAACCGACCCGTAAGTGTACAGGTATATTAGTCAAGCACAATAAGTTGTAAAACTGAATTGAATTTAAAAGCATTCACATTACAATGTACGGCGATAATAATATTAAGTGTAAACGTTATACGTTATACTACATGGAGTAAAAGAAGAACAATTAGTTACTAATTGTTTCAGTTTCATGTTGCTTTTAATAGAAACATANTTATACTACATGGAGTAAAAGAAGAACAATTAGTTACTAATTGTTTCAGTTTCATGTTGCTTTTAATAGAAACATAAATTCGTCTTATGGAGTAACAATACTCCTTAATTGTCATTCGTTGATAACTTACGCAGGGTGACATTTCATCGGAGAGGCACCTTAGATACTAGGCGGAACAGTGAGTCGTCTTGAAAGTCTGGCATTTCAATGTTTCTAAATAGTGGCATTTGACGGAGGCTTCTGAAGTTTGCATGGGTTTGGAAAGAGCAAGCAATTTTTGTTCTATATTCTGAGGATATTTTATGGTTTTGTGAAATGATATCGATGGCAACTTGATGATAAAAATATTAATCACATGAAAAATAACATTTTACGTTTTTTTTTAAATATTAAACATAATGAGTTTAGCGTAAAATCTCAATTTGTAGAAATGTCTGAAAGTTATTTTAGATATAAAGTTTGGTTTCAGCTAATGTTTTTATTGAAGTACACATGGGGGACTTGCTGAAATTACGTACTTTGAAATCCGACACATGGTTCTTAGCTGCTCTAAGGGTTTAACTTCTGGCTATTTTCACTTAGAATTTCATCTCTAAAGGTTTAAGTTGAAACACGCGTGAACAGTATCAGAAATTTCTCAGTAATATTCTTCTTGGCATCTTAATAACATGAACAAATATTTTAAGCTGTGTATCAATTTTGTGCAACTTCGAGACTTGTACTTAAAATTATAGAAACTTTTAATTTGTATAGCTTGTTTGATTCGTTTTTGAAAAGTTTTTTTTTAATTGTTACCCTTTTTTTTCNATAGAAACTTTTAATTTGTATAGCTTGTTTGATTCGTTTTTGAAAAGTTTTTTTTTAATTGTTACCCTTTTTTTTTCAGACTTTTTCTTTTCATATCACAACGAAAAGAGAAGTAATATATAACATATGTATAACTATATTTTCGAATCTTGAAAGGAGTTAAATTAAAACCATGCAATATTCTCTGGAAATTAAATTTTGATTTGTAAGTCTCCTAAAGTTGTAAACCGATTAGTAAAATAAATAAATGAATAATTACACATGTATTTNAAATTTTGATTTGTAAGTCTCCTAAAGTTGTAAACCGATTAGTAAAATAAATAAATGAATAATTACACATGTATTTAGGTAATTGGTTCTGGGCAAGTGTTCGAACCCGTCTCTGAGAGCCCTGCAGACTGGCAGAACGTGTTAAGGCCGGAGACTAAATGAGATGTGATGTTAGTAAGGGTGAAAGTAGGAACTCGAGAAGAGCGTACCATCATGGGAACTCTCCAGCTGCGTACCGGCTTCGCGGATCTCGCCTCGCTGCCGTCCGCACGTGAGGGAGCGNACGTGAAGGAGCGAACGGTTGGCGAGGCGGGGGAACAACGAAGGAGCAGGCTGATACGAGAGTAGTCGAACTTGGCCCAGGAATACTAAGTTAGACGTGGAAGAAGCTTACAATGGAGCACTGCACACGACTGTACAACATGCAGAACTCATTAAAAAAAAATAGTACACCAACAACCAGAATTGCCAGAAATGTAAGCATAAGAATGCATGTATTTCGTAACGCTATACATTTTTTTGCTACAATTTACGAATTTAAATTATGGAAACTTAATTAACAAGATATTCTTCTTAACGAAAAATTAAGCGTACTTCCATTTTGGATGCTTCAGTAAACAACATTTTGCAATAAAACCTTCGCCAGGTATCGCAATCCTAATAACTACTATGGTAAGGTTTTTTGTAAGTAAACATATTTTTAATAATTTGTTTTATGTAAATTGATTTCAGTTATTAAAAAGGTAATCTTCGTGGCTGAAATGGATGTGCGTAAATCAATTATCGCCCGTTCACGGTTTCTTCCGACTTTTCTGAAGCCCTGCTTAAGATCTACTTTCAGGTTATTTCTCCGCCTCAAGCANTGCTTAAGATCTACTTTCAGGTTATTTCTCCGCCTCAAGCAGACAAAGACTAACACAGTCTAGACAATTACGCCAAAGAGACAGCGCACTCAGTTTAATAATATTTTGCATAATATCTATTTCGTACTAGGAATTGCCAACACACCTTTATTCTCTCTGTAGTTATTAATAATATTTCTAATGCAGCATTATAATTAATAGATAAAATATAAGTGGAAGTTTTATTTTACCAACATAAGGTAATTTTATGTTAACGCAAGTATAAAGTGCTTGTAATTCATGACATATTTAGGAGACAACCAAAAACCTCATGCATGGGGTGATTTTTCACAGTTTTGGTTCAAAAAAGTGTGAAGACATCGCGAATAGACTATATTAAGAATATTTGTCAACTTTGCTATTATATTTCAGCCTACTTTACAAAAGAAAGAAAGGCTTGTGAGAACACTTTCATGTATGTGTGTGTATGAGTGCATTGGTGTGTGTGTGTGTGTGCGTGCGTGTGCGTGTGCGTGTGTGTGTGTGTGTGTGTGTGTGTGTGTCCCATTAACATTTTTGATCGCTTCAACCGAATTTCACCAAACTTGGAGGTTTTATGCCATATCTCGAGGACCAATAAACCTATTCCCACCAAACGTTACACTGGAACATTTCAAATAAATTTATACCAAATTGTGCACACCATAAATGCTACAGAATGCCATGTAAATTTTCATGATTTAAATGGGTTAGAAAACGATGTTTAAAATGGCAACTTTATAAATAACTTAGGTAATTATGACATCTATTAAAAAATTTGACCAAATTCAACCAAAATTAGTATGTAGAAAGTATACATTAAAAGCATCGTATATAGAGCCTCTTTTTCTGGCAGTTTTGTACGATGGCATCATATAAGAAAATAAGAATTTTTATGTCATATCTCAGGGACCAATCAACTCTTTACACAAGTAGCGCTACGGTAAGCCACGTAAACTTGCATGCTTTATGTGGTTCAGTCATTTATTTTCAAAATAAAGGCCATGTAAATATTTTGGGTTAGTAAACCCTATCATCCGAAACATTAGACTGATTAAATCCGAAGTTGATACTCCGAATCAGACTCCCGTAATTCAGTGTAGTGCACGCTAGCTTATAGTACGAGGTTTTCTGGGTTCAAGACCCCGGTAAGGCATGTATGTATATATATTTGTAATTGTCTCACCACTGTTATTATTGCTTTCAAAGAGATGTCAAAGCCTTCCTACANCATGTATGTATATATATTTGTAATTGTCTCACCACTGTTATTATTGCTTTCAAAGAGATGTCAAAGCCTTCCTACGAACTCAGATATTAGGAAATTATTAAAAAAATTAATTGCACCCGTTTTGAGGAAAGTAGGCTCATTATCTATATCAGTAACTTCTTGTTTTATCACATACAACTATAGTAATAATTAATATTATTATCTTTGCCCGATAAAGTTTTTTTTTCATATTAAAAAAATGTGATTTTTGTAGCATCCAGAAAGGCCGTCTCTACCAGGACGTATGCGTAATAATAAAGTTGAAGTTTTGCTGCACGTCTCTGTACATTTTTAATATCATGTACCAGGATTTCCATATCTAGAATTGTTATGGAAAAGCTTGTCTTATCAATTTTAATTTTCACAGGTACACATTAGTTTGGAAAAAAGTAAACAAATTTCTGAACGACAAAAGTCAGTTAAAGGCTATCGGTAAGCAACTATCACACACGTGTTGAACTGTTTTTTAATATAACTCTTTTAAGCCCACTTTCCTTGGAAATATACGTAGGCTTCTGCAATCATGCGAGTGTCTGTCTGGAATGTGTGTCCCTTTCCCTAATAACTTTTGAACCCGTGAACAGAATTTCACCAAACTCGGTACACATATATTACTAAGTAAGGATATCAGACTTTTATGCCCTACAGGAAAACATATAGCTTTAACATAATATTATGGAAACTACCCCATACACTCGAGCCAAATTTTGCAGGTAACTAATAATATAATACGTCATATCTTCATTTATACGCCTTAAATAGATAAGGCATTTTGTCACAACGGCGTCCATAAACACATTTTAGCTTCATTTTATTTATATAATATATACACTAACGTTTGTGAAAAATGCAACACCAAGAAGGATACGTGCGATTCAAATGAACTTTACAACGCATATTATGTACATGACAATACACAATTGATTAGGATTACAGAATTGTTGTACATGATCTCTGTTCTTGAGAATTCAGTATGGTGTGAAGCCCCCACGTGCTGCAATCAGAGCCCCTAAACGTCGTGGCATGGAATCACAGAGGACCTGGATATGTTCCTGGGTGACTTCCTCCGCGTGGTTTGTATTCGAGCCCACAAAGCATCAACTGTGTTCACTGTAGGACAGGTTGAAACGAAAGTTTGTATTAATTCGGGCCTTTCTTCCTGGGTGTTGCAATTTTCACAAATAATAGTGTATATTACTTCGGTTGGTAAATGTTTGTGTAATCACGAGCACGTCAGATAAAATCCTGCAAAATTTGATCGTATATTCGAACACGAAATAACTCATCAGACTGAATGCTGGAAACATCGGGGAAGAGAGAGAGAGAGAGAGCGAAAGAGAGAGAGAGCTATCTGCCATCTCTCGGTTCAGACGAAGAACTGTGAGGTGGCGTGCCTTTGGCCACACTAATTATCTTCAGAGGNCGAGAGAGAGAGAGAGAGAAAGCTATCTGCCATCTCTCGGTTCAGACGAAGAACTGTGAGGTGGCGTGCCTTTGGCCACACTAATTATCTTCAGAGGACAATATGTCACTTGATCAACGACCAATCACAAGCGAGCAATGTGACATCGTCAATAAATCACTATCGCAGTTTAGTGCTAGTGGTGGGGGTTGAGCTGTAGTGGTGGTAAGGGGGTTGGAGTCGGGTGTAACATAATCACATGATTCACTGTAGGGGCGGTGGTTGGGAGAGAGGTTGGCTAGATAGCCAATGGAATATGGTATTGGGGTGGAGGCTTGTTGACTAAATATCCAATGAAAAACATTAGTGGGTGTCAACCATCTGCTGGTCGTCCTGCTGGAAGGATGTGTGCTCCACCATTTTTGTTTTGAAGTTCACACCTTCTGCATAAAAGTCTTCAGTTTTTTTTTTTTTTTCATTTTTAAAATTAAATCGCATATTTTCATTAATTTAAATTTTTTCATTTTTTTATTTATACAAATTATTGGGTTTATTTAAGATTTTTTTAACTTTAAGGTTATCCCAAGGGGCAGATCACGTATATCCAATGGTGAATTTGGGGTGTATAATGTAAAAACAATATGGTCAACATTCCTACTGGTCCGCTGGGCTTGGCACGGATCTTTTAGTCCACCTTACTGATTTGAAGACTTTTTCACTTACACATCGNTTTTTTTTTTTTTTTTTCATTTTTAAAATTAAATCGCATATTTTCATTAATTTAAATTTTTTTATTTTTTTATTTATACAAATTATTGGGTTTATTTAAGATTTTTTTAACTTTAAGGTTATTCCAAGGGGCAGATCACGTATATCCAATGGTGAATTTGGGGTGTATAATGTAAAAACAATAATATGGTCAACATCCCTACTGGTCCGCTGGGCTTGGCACGGATCTTTTAGTCCACCTTACTGATTTGAAGACTTTTTCACTTACACATCGAAGAGTCTTGAGTCCACCTTGGTCATTTTCAGTGAAAGTCAACAGCAAGTTACTGATTTTCGGTAAATTTTGGGGGAATCACATCGAAGAACCTCTAATCCGCGTGTGCAGAAATGTTTCACATTTTTCAGGAAATTTCTGGGCAAAAGATAATTTTGGGGTTAAATCAACCACGTCTGATGTGATTTTGTGGGTAAACGGGATATTTTGACAATCACGAAGTCAAGGTCACCCAGATCCAATATGGCGGCTGGGTAACGTCACAACATGACGGTCGGTCGGCTCCTAGCTCCTGTACCGTGTGCCAATGCGCCAGAACATACTTAAGTATTTTATGAACCTAATTCACTTCTTAATTCCTTACTCTTGCACTGTTTTGATCATATTGAACTCATCCAGTTTTTCATCCCAGTTTCTGCACGTGCGCATGCGCAGTACGCCGGTACTGCTGCCAATACTGGTTCGGTTTGTCTTGGAGACAACAGTACACAACAATGCAGTTATACAGAGTTAAATTATTTCTTCTCTTTGATAACTCGTCCTTTTTAATTTTCTTTTCGGTTACTTCACCCAATATTGTCCTGCAGTAGGGCAGCTGATGTGGCAGATTTGTTCCTACAATTAGAAGTGACCGTGAGTTGGTGCGCGACCGTCATTTTAACAGAATTCCTTCTTTAAATTTCCATCGTAACCCATTCCGTTAAGTGCGGAATATTGAGAGAATTAGTGAGCATTGTGCACAGGTAGCTAACTAACTTCGCATCCCGCAACCCAATCGATAGCGATTCTTTCGCAACATGCAGTAGCCTATGTCGGTAGTCTCGGTGATAAGTCGAGAGCTTCCAACCACTTAGATCCCAGGTTCGATCTTTGGTTTATGAACGGGGATCCATCGGACGGAAATTGTAATGTAGAAAGTGTGATGCACAGTACAGTGTTGTTCAAGTTTTCTTGGGGTACTCCCGTTTCCACACCATCCTCATTTAACCGCTGCATTTCCCACTCTCCTTACATCCGATTTAACTTTAACCTCCTCTCATCCATACAATCCCTGCGTAAAGGTGGGAAAAGTGCAGATTTACAGTCATGTACATGNTTAACTTTAACCTCCTCTCATCCATACAATCCCTGCGTAAAGGTGGGAAAAGTGCAGATTTACAGTCATGTACATGGATAACGGTGGGCAAGGCCCCGTCATGGTGGGTTGATTAAAATGTTTCAAAACATTATTTTTCTGGGCTTATTAAGAACAGGATTTCTCTAAAGAGTTATTTTTATGTTTATCTCGTTCTTTTCTCCCACTGGGGGTGCAGCAGCTGATCGAAATCCATCTGTTCGACCGGCAGCAAAGCGAAATTCCACTGGTCGATAGGAAGCTGTTAAATTTGGTGGCTAATAGTCAGTGNTTAACTTTAACCTCCTCTCATCCATACAATCCCTGCGTAAAGGTGGGAAAAGTGCAGATTTACAGTCATGTACATTGTACATGGATAACGGTGGGCAAGGCCCCGTCATGGTGGGTTGATTAAAATGTTTCAAAACATTATTTTTCTCGGCTTATTAAGAACAGGATTTCTCTAAAGAGTAATTTTTATGTTTATCTCGTTCTTTTCTCCCACTGGGGGTGCAGCAGCTGATCGAAATCAAATCTGTTCGACCGGCAGCAAAGCGAAATTCCACTGGTCGATAGGAAGCTGTTAAATTTGGTGGCTAATAGTCAGTGGCTCGAGGCTGCATATGACAGAGAGGCATTTGATGGACAAAACCAACTAGCCTACATGCAGTTGTTTGACAAGACAGCCTATAGACAGGTAGCTATCCAACACAGGACCTGAATTATCTGTAGCTGTTCGACGGGTCAACTGATGATCGACAGGCATGAAATAGACAGATGAGCGTATTAGACAGGTATGCTGATATACAGGCGTCTATTAGACAGGTAGGCTGATCGACAGGCAGCTATTAAGACAGGCAAAACTGATCGACAGGCAGCTATTAGACAGGTCAGCTCACACACATACGGCTTATTAGACAAGGCAGTTCACCTACAGCAGCTATTAGACAAGGCAGCTGACTTACAGCAGCTGACAGGCCGGCAGCTGTTTGGAAAGACAACAAACAATATTTGCCTGTTAGACAATTCGGGCGTGTAACTTTAAGTCAGGTGAATGAATCCCTGTCACACATGTAACAGTAGAAAATTTGTTATTACCTAATTACTTTTATCTGTCAAACAATAAAATGGATTTAAGTGATTTCATTAAAAGTTCAAAAGTTTCTGTAAATGCGCGTGCACGGCATAACAAGCTACTTCAACTCTAAAATTAATTTCGAAAATAAATAAAGCCGCTATAGAGTGATAGGTAAGTAGTTGGGCTCAGCATCTTGTCAACGGCGAGGTCAGTAGATACAGAGCAAGTTGCTCTGGGGAGAGGGATTGGGGAAGGAATGGGACAGAATCGGCCATGGCCTTTGTTAAGGACCCATCCCAGCTTTCGCCTGGAGTGATTTCGGGAAACCATGGAAAAACCGGAATCAGGATGGCCGGGTTGGATGTCAAACCCGGGTCCTCCCGAATTCGAGTCCATTGAGTTACCACTACGCCACTATGCTCGGTAATATGGAGTGGAGCTAACCACTATAAAACTGTGTTATCTTACGACGNCATTTTTTTTATTCCACGCTCGTAAAAACCACCGCAGCCATTCCGCGCACATATTTTAGCGGCAACACTACGCACGCACGCAGCTGCCTCGCGGTTTGGTTTCTGTTCGACAAGTCCGCGGAGATGGCATCCAACACCTGCCGTTCCGATGCAGGAGAATAACGGGCTAGAAAGAAAACGCGTTAATGGATTGCATGGAAAAAAAAGAAGGACATATTTTACGTATTTGCCGAACACCAACTTGTAGACATCACACGCGATGTCGTTTTCGGGAAAATAAAAAACAATTCCAATGTTTTTGGCGTAGCATATGTAGGAGTCAAAATTGTAATTACTATCGGCGGAACACAAAATAAAATCTGCTTTGAGCTCAGAAACAAATAAATAAATATATGTGTAACATTCCACTAAAATGAAGTTATATGTGAAATCACACAATAAAACAAACAAAAAGTTAATAATATGCGAAAGCTTTGAACTTCCCATATTGCTTTTTTTTTACATCGTTTGGTTTTTCATAATTTGGTGTTCCAAAAATCACAAAATGCCGATTTTTAAACGCGATTTTGTAGAAATTACGCAGGCTGTAGATTATATCGCAGGTAATATCTACAAGTCAAACAACTTTGGTGAATATATAAAATAAATATATATTTCTGTCCTTAACCTTTTAAGACGCCCAGCTACCTAGAGCGCTAGATGCAAATTACACTGCTGGCCATTAAAATTGTAACACCAAGAAGGACGCATTATAAGGATCCCTCATTGGGGGAATGCAGGGTAGGACTATGATGTGACTAGCTGTTCAGCCGAGTGGAGTAGCACATGAATCAATGTCGGAACTGATAAGTGATATATAGGTGGAGGTTGGGGAGCCACTGAGAGGTAATAGCATTGTGTTTCCCCATCGTTCGTGTGCACAGACTGATAGGCGTGCCGCGTCGAGGAACACGGCAACCACAAAAACACTTATACGCCTATGACTGCAGGGGGATTGTGGCTTATCTTACCTCTAAATTGGTTCCCGCACTGCAATAAATGAAACTGTAGTGAAGCGGATATGGGTTCAGTGGGTCGAGAAGGGATGGGCTGAGCGACGTACAAAAACCAACGGCCCCTTCGTGCCAACGAGCGCGAGGACAGACATATTACGCGCACTGTGATTAAAGGCCATGCAGCCACGTAGAACACCATCGCTCAGGAGTTGCGGCATTAAGCACATCATTATATGCCCCCACGCACGGTGCGCCGCCGTCTGAAGCACCAGGATGTCTTGTACAGGTGCCCATTACTGGGCTGCCACTGACTGCTCACCACAGGCGTCTGCGGATTCAATGGTACTTCGGACTTCGAGGGACAAATTACATGCCATCGTCTTCTCCGATGAATCTCGCTTCTGCTTGTAGCACCGTGATGGCCGCATTCACGCCTGAAGGCACCGTCGTATATGTCTGGCCAAGTTCTGAAATTGTGTACCGTCAGACCAGCTCAGAACCTGGAGTTATAGGATGGAGTACCCATCAGATTCCAGTCATGCTAGCGGCTATCTCTCATAGTTGGCATGCTGACCAGCAACTCTTTTATCGCGGAGGTGTTGGGGCCTGCTATAGTCCCCTACCATCAGGGCCAGCCTGGTGCACTGTACCAACAGGACAATGAGCGACCGTATGTGGTTCACATCGTCGGACAGTTCCTTCATGGCCACGATGTCGCGCAGCCTCTTTGGTCACGCATTCACCAGATCTCTCACCCCTCGGAAACTTATGGTCCATGGTCGGTCGAATGGATGAACTTTTGGGGCCCATCGAAGCACCATGGGCAGAGCTACGATACCCCTGATGGACAACCAGAATCTCTTCTTCTCAATGTCGTATCGTCTAGTAGCGGTTATTGCCACCCGTGGTAAGGTCACGCGCTACTGATTTCCCCATTTTCTGTATGTCCAATAAATATGGCTGTGATAGCTTGCGTTATTCTTGGTCTCGCAATTTTAATGGAAAGCGGTGTAAAGAAATAATTTATAGACGTTACGGGAATACTTAGGTACTGATGAAAATACGAAAGCAACAATGCATCATTTATTGCACAAAAATTGTTGATTAGCAATTATTAATTACAGTTTCTATATTACGCAGCCGTTTTCTCGTGAGCACAGAACGCTTTCTCATTGGCGTAGCATTAGTCACAAACAGCCTGGCACAAGGTGACCAATTAATGTAGTATTTAGAACTGGCATGTGATTTATGACATCTTGGTGAATCCCGGCGGGCTTCAAAAATAGGAGATTGCTTGATTTGGTAATAACTATTTTAGACAGATTTCGCAATCGTAATCATGTGTAAATACAGTATTGCATTATTTGTATAATACTTAATCAAGGGAATGGTAAAGGGGACACTGGCGCTGGTGCATGTCTTGTCCCATCATCTCTACACATCAGTCACTGAATTGTCGTGCAAGCTTTTTGTCAAGCTGCAACTATGGGACCCTATTATATAATTGCTAATATTCTTTGCAAAGCAAATTATATTGTTAAATGTGGCTGGTCTGCATCGCTTTCCTTGCCCCGTTCCGCTGGAGCGAGGAAACAGTGTGCCAAGGTCAGAGTAGTAACGTAAGAAGCACGCGGCGATTTACAAAGGTCAGCCGCCGCGTGCGCCAGATAAGCCCATCACGACTCGTGTGCACCTGACCTCGGGCGTTTTGAGTTTATGAGGTTATAATGAAAGAATGTTCTGTACAATGCCTTAGCTCTTCTTGGCGTGACTCAGGGTTCAGGGAACCTCCTACATCGGGCCAGCGAGACTGCTTAAGCCGCGGGAGGCCTCCAAGCTGAGAGTTTATAGGATTGGTAGACTTTAAGCAACAGGTGCGCGACAGCGAAGACGACGAGCCAGCAGAGCGTCGAGTGGCGGCGAGAGTGAAGTCTGCGGACTGCGAGCATCGGTGCAGTGAAGAGTGAAACTGGCGGGCGGGACTACTGAACTGGATGCGTGAGTGTGACATTTCGAATAATTCAATAGACAGTTAGAATATGTTTAAATAATGAGTGAAAATTAAGTGACTGTAATCAATATAGAGACATTGATAATTACTTTGATTAGAATTGACATACACATTGCATATTGAGCTCACTAATAATAACTAGAGTAATAGTGGATATAGTTCAATGGTTTAAATAATATCTGTGTGAGTAAATAATAAATTTAATTTAGTCCTATTTTTATTAAGACTTCTATACCTCACAAACACGAATATGCCCTTCTGGCGTCTTGTAACAGTATCTCCTATAAAATTTTCGCAGATTTCTACGTAAAATGAGTTGAGAGGTTTTGGTCGGGCTTAAAATTGAGGTCTTGAGCACAAGTGGGGTAAGATGAACATGGAGCAGCGGCAGAAATGGGAATTCCCCGAGAAAAACCGCCGGCCAAAGACAACGTCCGCCACTTTTTCCACATGCGGAAATCCTTGTGACCCAGACGGGAATCGAACCCGTTTTGCCTTGGTGGGAAGCAAGTAGTGGCGCCACACACCATGGTGACCCTTTACTCCAATCTGGGAAATTCGTTTTGGCTATATGGAAGGGCTTCAAACATGCGCTTGGAGTATTGAAAATCGCTTTGAAAGTTAAATTCCGATTCCGTTTCTGTTCGTATGAAAACACATTGGTAAGACGATATTCTATTTGCAGTACATTTCTTATAGGCGTCGCCACAAGTAAATTATTAGCCTTTTTTTAAGTGCGAGAGAGCATTGTAGCCCAAATAACAACCACATAATGTCGTGCTCTTGTTATTTCAACATTTAATATTCCATTTATGCTGAACATCCATGATTCACCTAAAAAAAAAAAAAAACTAAGATTTAATTTGGTATAGGTTTGGCATAGCTTGTGCCTTGGGAATCTGCCACGGCTTAAGTTAGGTAAAAGAAGAATCACTAACGCCTTATTCTTGCTCCAAAAAAGGCGAAATAATATCTATAGATTCTGCTAGGTTTTTTATTATCTGAACCATCACAATCAAGTTAATACACTTGAAAACCGATAATAGATTGACTCCGCTGCACAGAACTAAGTGCGTTCAAATTCCCCTACTACTGTTGTGTCAAAAGCATGAAATAATTTGCAGTTAGAACAAAGATATTACTAGGTACAACCTGTAACNGTTGTGTCAAAAGCATGAAATAATTTGCAGTTAGAACAAAGATATTACTAGGTACAACCTGTAACAACCCTATGGATGAAATCATGAAGCTAACATCACAAGAATATGTGTGCATGTGTGTGTGTGATAGAGTGCATTTGTTGTGTGTGTTTGATGCGTATGCGGAATAGCATGTTCGTATGCGTGAATTTTATGCAGTTTTATTCTCCCCTTCCCCCACACACATGTTTCTATATTTTATTCCATGCATTATTAGTCTTTGCTTGAATTGTGNACAGCGAAGACGACGAGCCAGCAGAGCGTCGAGTGGCGGCGAGAGTGAAGTCTGCGGACTGCGAGCATCGGTGCAGTGAAGAGTGAAACTGGCGGGCGGGACTACTGAACTGGATGCGTGAGTGTGACATTTCGAATAATTCAATAGACAGTNTGAAGAGTGAAACTGGCGGGCGGGACTACTGAACTGGATGCGTGAGTGTGACATTTCGAATAATTCAATAGACAGTTAGAATATGTTTAAATAATGAGTGAAAATTAAGTGACTGTAATCAATATAGAGACATTGATAATTACTTTGATTAGAATTGACATACACATTGCATATTGAGCTCACTAATAATAACTAGAGTAATAGTGGATATAGTTAAATGGTTTAAATAATATCTGTGTGAGTAAATAATAAATTTAATTTAGTCCTATTTTTATTAAGACTTCAATACCTCACAAACACGAATATGCCCTTCTGGTGTCTTGTAACAGTATCTCCTATAAAATTTTCGCAGATTTCTACGTAAAATGAGTTGAAAGGTTTTGGTCGGGCTTAAAATTGAGGTCTTGAGCACAAGTGGGGTAAGATGAACATGTAGCAGCGGCAGAAATGGGAATTCCCCGAGAAAAACCGCCGGCCAAAGACAACGTCCGCCACTTTTTCCACATGCGGAAATCCTTGTGACCCAGACGGGAATCGAACCCGTTTTGCCTTGGTGGGAAGCAAGTAGTGGCGCCACACACCATGGTGACCCTTTACTCCAATCTGGGAAATTCGTTTTGGCTATCNTTGGTGGGAAGCAAGTAGTGGCGCCACACACCATGGTGACCCTTTACTCCAATCTGGGAAATTCGTTTTGGCTATCTGGAAGGGCTTCAAACATGCGCTTGGAGTATTGAAAATCGCTTTGAAAGTTAAATTCCGATTCCGTTTCTGTTCGTATGAAAACACATTGGTAAGACGATATTCTATTTGCAGTACATGTCTTATAGGCGTCGCCACGAGTAAATTATTAGCTTTTTTTTTTAAGTGCGAGAGAGCATTGTGGCTCAAATAACAACCACATAATGTTGTGCTCTTGTTATTTCAACATTTAATATTCCATTTATGCTGAATATCCATGATTCACCTAAAAAAAAAAAAATGGTTGCCTGTAAAGTCGGTTTTACGGGCGAAGATTTTACGTGACAACGTAGTGCTGCGCGCGCGGCAGACCGATCACTGCGACGCTAGCTCCACCGCGTCGTTCGTCTTTGGAATTGCTTCCATGCAAGGTGGCTTTCTCCTTGGCCGGCTCGGCTCCCCTCCTGTTTCCTCCCCTCATTTCCCTCCCTTGATTACCCCTCCTCGGTGACTCATCGTAACGTTACCGAGCGTTACACTTTTTCATAAGTGACTCCCAGCCGCAACCTAATTTAAGACGTTGTCACGTCAAAAAACTAAGATTTAATTTGGTATAGGTTTGGCATAGCTTGTGCCTTGGGAATCTGCCACGGCTTAAGTTAGGTAAAAGAAGAATCACTAACGCCTTATTCTTGCTCCAAAAAAGGCGAAATAATATCTATAGATTCTGCTAGGTTTTTTATTATCTGAATCATCACAATAAAGTTAATACACTTGAAAACCGATAATAGATTGACTCCGCTGCACAGAACTAAGTGCGTTCAAATTCCCCTACTACTATTGTGTCAAAAGCATGAAATAATTTGCAGTTAGAACAAAGATATTAATAGGTACAACCTGTAACAACCCTATGGATGAAATCATGAAGCTAACATCACAAGAATATGTGTGCATGTGTGTGTGATAGAGTGCATTTGTTGTGTGTGTTTGATGCGTATGCGGAATAGCATGTTCGTATGCGTGAATTTTATGCTGTTTTATTCTCCCCTTCCCCCACACACATGTTTCTATATTTTATTCCATGCATTATTAGTCTTTGCTTGAATTGTGNGTTTTATTCTCCCCTTCCCCCACACACATGTTTCTATATTTTATTCCATGCATTATTAGTCTTTGCTTGAATTGTGCTGTAATTTTCCTTGCAATTTTAATAAGAGTTTTCGTAACTGCATATTTTTCTGTTGAGTTTATGCATGAAATTTGACATGAGTGAGATTTCAGTAGGAATGGGTTCATTGGACGAATATTGGGTGCATTAAAGCCATAAACAGTTATCCAAAATTCTCATTATTAATTTACGACTGGTTCACCTCGCTAATTTGACTTCACCAACTTCCAAACTAATCTTAGCAGTTGCGCCACAATCAAGATTCATATTTTATTGGTTTTAACTTGTTTTTACAACCTATTTTCGGAAGTTCAGCTTTGATAGAACTTGCGAATCACCATGTATGTAATAATCCTCGGAAAGAAAGTAAATAATTAATTCCTGTTGAATCTAAGGAGTGAAGCGACATACACATTCGATATGTGCCAACGTAGAGTAATGTCTTTCTACAAAAACCCATTTTTAAGTATTAACTGGTCAATCAAATATATATTCAATCTACGTCTGTAAAATAACTGCAGTCTAAGGGATTTTAGATACGAGAAGTTCCCATTTTCTTAAACGACAGCATTAAGTTATTTCCCGAAGTCAAAACTATATCTGAGCTAGTACATTCTAAAGTTAATCGACAAATTAGGTTACTTTAACCTATTTCAGGCAACCAAAAAAAAAATATATGGAATAGTACATATAATTAATGAGCCCTTAAAATAACTCAAACATAAGCNGTACATATAATTAATGAGCCCTTAAAATAACTCAAACATAAGCAATTAAATTGAAAACAAATGCGGAGCAATTGTAGAACTATGTTGCAACAGAAAACCCCGAGGATAGAAAAAAAACACGCACTGAAAACAAGCCTAGATTAGCTGTTGTCTAGGATCAATGAAAGAGAAGAAATTTATAATAAGTATTTAACTCAAAAATTTTTTTGCAAAATATACAAGACAGTAAAATCAGGACAAATATCTTACGGGTGAACCACGAATATAATTTTTCAGTGCCAGCGTTCGTCTTATTGTATCCTATTTGCCATAGGCTGCAGTTTTGTTTTCACCTGCTGCTTGTTTTCAAAGTGAGCAACCAGACGAGTTGTTCGTTACTCATTGACATCGACCGCTATATATGATTATTGTGTTTCCAAGTTCTGCACCGGAACAAAAATGTCCTTACAGTTCATGCGTGTACACTTGAGGAGTACTATCCATTAGGCCACTGCTGGCACGCGGGCGTGTAGCTGCCGCTTTCCCGGCCGATAGCGGCGCAGGATGACACGACGCGCCGACAATACGAAATGAGGTAGCTACTGTCTCCTTGTAACGGGACGTCCGGTAGCTGTGAACAGATAAATCAGGTAAAGTAACTGCTCTGTAAACTGTGTGAAAAATAACTGTTTACCTTTGTCGCCTTTTTTGCGTTACATATAAGCTAACAGTCAACATGGGTTTATAAACAAATCGATTGTCTTTCACGTATTTTAAAGTTAGTCTTGTATTTAAGTAAACTTTATATTTATATAACCTACTGCATAAATATATTGTTTTTATTAAAATACACGTTATAAGATAAATAGACTTGCATCTCTTATGCAAAGAAAAAAGGATTTAATAAAGATAAGTTTCGTATCATCAGATTTAAACATCGCATTGATTATAATCTGTTTTAGATGGGAAAAAAATTANGAAAAATAACTGTTTACCTTTGTCGCCTTTTTTGCGTTACATATAAGCTAACAGTCAACATGGGTTTATAAACAATTCGATTGTCTTTCACGTATTTTAAAGTTAGTCTTGTATTTAAGTAAACTTTATATTTATATAACCTACTGCATAAATATATTGTTTTTATTAAAATACACGTTATAAGATAAATAGACTTGCATCTCTTATGCAAAGAAAAAAGGATGTAATAAAGATAAGTTTCGTATCATCAGATTTAAACATCGCATTGATTATAATCTGTTTTAGATGGGAAAAAAATTACCTGTATATCTGCCAACTTTACAGGATGAGTAGATACATAACAGAGTTACTACATATGGCTTCTGGTTCAGGATTTTGTCCACCAACCCATTTCCATCCACCGCCTAGTTTCCGTCCATTGCTTCGTTTCTATCCACCATCTCGTTTCCATCCACCATCTAGTTTCCATCCACCACCTAGTTTCCATCTACCACCTAGTTTCCATCCACCCCTAGTTTCCACCCATCACCTAGTTTCCATCCACCACCTAGTTTCCATCTGCCACCTAGTTTCCATCAACCGCCTAGTTACCATCAACCGCCTAGTTACCATCCTCCCCTAGTTTCCACCCACCACCTAGTTTCCACCCACCACCTAGTTTCCATCCACCACCTAGTTTCCATCCACCACCTAGTTTCCGTTCACTGCTTTGTTTCCATCCACCATATCGCTTCCATCCACCATCTCGTTTCCATCCACCATCTCGTTTCCATCCACCACCTAGTTTCCATCCCCCACCTAGTTTCCATCCACCACCTAGTTTTTATCCACCCCCTAGTTTCCGTTCACTGCTTCGTTTCCATCCACCATATCGCTTCCATCCACCATCTCGTTTCCATCCACCACCTAGTTTCCATCCCCCACCTAGTTTCCATCCACCACCTAGTTTTTTCTAGTGCACTACTGTGATGGGTGAGATACTACGTTGAAAAATAATGGGGATGGAGACAAAACGCACATGCGCAGTAATTAAAACTTCGTTTTTATTGCTGCTCGATATATTATATTAAAAGAATGCGTGGGAATGGAATGCGAATGGAAAGATGCCACCCGATGTCAAGAGCATTAAGTCGTGGTACAAGTTCATGAACACAGGATCCGTTGCTGACTTACGGAGAACTGGTCAAACATGAACCTCAGCTGAAAAGGTGGAAGCAGTGAGAGAGTCCTTCTTGCGAAGTCCCAGGAAATCAGTGCGTAGGGCCTCGCGTGAATTACAGGTGTCAAAAAGTTCTCTGCATGATATCTCACACAAACGTTTATTGTTACGTACATACAGAGTGCAGATTGTTCAGGCTTTGTTGCCCAATGACGCCACACGTCGGTATGACTTTGTAGTCGAATTGTTATCACGTATTGAAGGCGACAATGACTATCTCAAACGTGTTATTTTTTCTGTCGAGGCGACCTTTTATGTTAGTGGTATAGCGAACCAGCATAACGTACGTATTTGGGGGATCAGAGTCCCCCCCCCCCCTGGTGAGGTGCCAGAGGCAGCCCAAAGGTGAATGTTTGGTGCAAGCTGTTGCATGACCAAATCATTGGACTATTCTTTTTTGTTGAGGGCACCATCACATATCCAGTGTATCTGGACGTGTTGCAATTGTTTGCTATTCCTCATTTGCTTGAGTATCACCCAGCTGTCATTTTTCAACAAGACAGTGCACCGCCTTGTTGGTGTTTGGAATATTAGGACCTTTCTTGGTACGACTTTACCTGGACGATGAATCGTTCGGGATGGCCCGACAGCTTGGCCTCCACGCTCTCCTGACATAATCCCATTAGTTTTTTTTCNGGACGATGAATCGTTCGGGATGGCCCGACAGCTTGGCCTCCACGCTCTCCTGACATAATCCCATTAGTTTTTTTTCTATGGGGTTATATCAGATCTTGTATGTCTGCAACAACGGGTATCCACAGTCATTGCATTGATCTCTCTTGTGATTTTGGCGAATGTACGGACAAAAATTGAATATCGACTAGATGTACTAGGTGCCACCAAGGGTACTCTGGCAACTTATTNTTGGCGAATGTACGGACAAAAATTGAATATCGACTAGATGTACTAGGTGCCACCAAGGGTACTCTGGCAACTTATTCCTTACGAAAAAATAATACGAAAACCTATACACCATTTTTCTCTTAAGTGAATATTAGGAAACCTTGGCGGCACCAAAAATATTTAGTTTTGAAATGATCTAGTTAAAATGTACTCAAGTCGGTGAAAAGTGATGCGTATAACGGAAATCGTATCCCTATGAAAACCCGGTTGGTAATATCATCCTCCTTCATTAATGAAATAGGGGTTGCCACCCTACATTTGCATGAAACTTTGTATCTAAAAGCTGTAAACGATCTGTTAAGACAAAATAAGAATCAGCAGGTTTAAATAAACAGAAAAGGATACCTAGTCGGAACAATCTCAGGTAAAACATTTCCGAGAAGTCCATGCGGAAATTTCAAACAAAAGGTGAGCGACTGACATGTAGGCAACATACAAACACACGTCGTGTGACTGAAAGATACGCGAGTGAAAAACGAATGACACCAACTGTACTTAAAACGTGGGCGTGGTCGCAGAAAATAGGAGCCTTTCTCTCCCTCTTTATAAAACAATTTGAAGCATTAAAAGTTGTATGACAAACCTCAGTTGGGACATAAAGACGTGCTTTAATGCGAGCTATAGTCCATTTAACTCTTAGATTGCAGTAAAGAGTGCATGACGCACGCTCTTTTCAGATGGCTAGCGGTTATCAACAGCCAAGACATCATGTTGTGTTCACAGAATAGGTTCATACGTACAAAAATACGTAACAAAAATTGTCAGATTGTATAGTAGTGTATAAATATAAAATTATTTGATTAGCTACCCTCTGCAATCTAAGAGTGAGACGCACTATAGCATTAATTTATCATTTGTATCATCTTCCTGTTATCTCATCATACGCGTAGAGTGGAATGAGGAAGATTTGGGCGGCCCTTAACATCGAGATATTGAGAGCGGGTGAAGGAGAAGTAAGATGAGTATGGAGCGGCGCCGGAATGCAAGGTCGGGGAGACGAGAGATCCCCGAGAAAACCCGCCGACCAGCGACATCGTCCGGCACGATTTCCACGTGCGAAAATCTGGGAGCGACCCCGCCGGGAATCGAGCCCGGTTCGCCTAGGTTGAAGGCGAGTAGTCTGACCACTACACCACTGCGGCTTCTCGTACGTAATCAGTATTTGGCAGATTTGACGTGAGANCGCCGGGAATCGAGCCCGGTTCGCCTAGGTTGAAGGCGAGTAGTCTGACCACTACACCACTGCGGCTTCTCGTACGTAATCAGTATTTGGCAGATTTGACGTGAGATGTTTAAGATGTCACACAGCGCAGGTATCACAGAAATTCGTTTATGTGACACGTAAGCAGATGTTGTATAAGTGTATCAATTGTGTGACTAATGGCACATATGTCCCTTAAAATGATGTNCTAATGCCACATATGTCCCTTAAAATGATGTTGGGGAATTGTGGAGTGAGAGAGATGCTGGTAAAGTATTTTTACCAAAATTACTGTGAAAAAATCGTAATACTAACCAGTATTGACGTTTTTATCTAAAACGTGTCAAGTATTAGTGTACAACCCTAGCATCCTTAAAATAAATATTTAACCTTTAATGTTGAATCGTAGATGCCAAGTTGATGTGTACGATAAAAACCGATAGTTAATAATTCTAGTTGTAAATGACGCTAAAATGTAGTTTTTAAATTTCAGTGAGACATTTCACATGCGTGATCTCGGCATGTTCTTTGGAATGAAACATATTAAACCAGCAATCGCAATACCAAACGACTTACTTGAAGTGATTTTACGTTATTCATTGCGAATACTGGCAAATAGAAACCATATAACGCATCACCAGCGAACCAGAGAAACGGCTCCACCAATGTGCGCTACATTTGCTGTGCAGGCAATGTATAATGGCGATGAGAAAATTCATCTAGTCTTCAACTAATGGCAATACCATTTACCAAAACCGAAAATATTGTTAGTAGTTCATTATGCTAATGAGAATTACAAATCGACTCTTTCAATTATTTTGATTACTTAGAAAATGTAGCTTACAAACACGAAATGTTGAGTTGAGAGATTTGAGCGGCTTTTAAAACAAACTTGAAAAAAATGAAATTTCAAGTTCCTTTATATTGACTGCATTTGATTTTGATGATCACGCATATGTGTAAAGGAAACTTAAAATGCAATTGTTTTTAGTTTAGGCGTATTAATGTTTTTAATTATTTCATGTTTTATTCAAATGTGTTTATGTTTATTGCGAATGAAATTTTGGCTCCAATTTATTTTAAGAAGTTCTGTTTTCATGAATGATATTCTGATGATCCTTTCAATATTTACACAAATATATCACTCATGGCGGTGCCATCAAGTAAAAGACGTCTCATTTATTTTTTTTTTTTTTTTTTGTAAAACCGTTATTTACAAATATTTTGTCATATTACAGTTTCCAGCGAACGTCAGTTCACAGAGTACGGCAGTGAAGTTTTCTGTAGCTGCGGAACGAAAACTTCACCAACATAAATAAGGGGTTGTATTTTTTATCGAAGTGGCGCCAAAAACAGGTGGAAGAGAGGTAAATGTGTAACATACCGCAACTTATTCCAATAAAGGTTACAACATAATGGAAAAAATTGTTATCCGTCACTTGCCTTGTTCAGTGGACTGTTACTTGTTACTGCTGAAAGTGCCGTTTAATGACGACGCGCTGGTCAAGGGGGAGGAAATGTTTGGGTACACACCGCTGCTGCTTGGAAATAGGGACAACCCCGACAATAAACTACGAGTGCTGGAGTTACGTCATGCATGCTGGGAAAATATATTCCCACCAGCGAACCGTTTAGACAAGATTAGCGTTCGACGAACCTTGTATTTGCCACTGCACTTTGCCGATTCCTCACCTGCTAAGACATCTTGGTTGTNAAGATTAGCGTTCGACGAACCTTGTATTTGCCACTGCACTTTGCCGATTCCTCACCTGCTAAGACATCTTGGTTGTCTCGAAATATATGCTGCTCGCGGATCAACTGAACGCTCTTGGAAACCAGTTTATGTATCTACTTTTATTTTTGCTAATTTGGTATCCCTCCGCCATACTCAAGATTAATATCGCCATGAACCACAAATAACTTAACTCATACGCCAATCAAGTCAACATATCGACAAGTTATAAACATAATTATGTTAATATTGTCTCCCCAGTTGTAGCTACTATGAGTGTAATACAAGCACGAACTAAATGAAAATAATTTAGTATTCACAAATTTAAAAATCACGATGTACACACGATGTAAAAAGTGAAAGTACCGTTCCTGCAACACTGGCAACTTAACTGGGAGAATTTTAATGACTTCTAAATAAAACAAAAGTTTATGTAGTTAGGTGCCGAGGTTATTTTCAAACAAACATGCTTAATTCGCTACACTGCGAACCATTTACAAAATACCTTTGTTTTTGTTTGTATATTATTGTTACACAGCGGTAGAGCTACAACAGGATTCTCTGACGTGAGGAACGTGACGGACGTTGTCGTTAGCCAGTGGGTTTTCTCGAAGTGCTCCGTCACCCCTCCCCCCCACCGTTTCATTCCGTCGCCTCTCCCCATTACTGGTTCGTTCCACGTCGCACTTAGGGCTCGGCCTCACGCCATGTTGAATAGCTTGGTTTACAACATCTTCCAGTTGTTTGCGAACACTCACTTCGAAACTACAACCACCCCTCTCTNTTAGGGCTCGGCCTCACGCCATGTTGAATAGCTTGGTTTACAACATCTTCCAGTTGTTTGCGAACACTCACTTCGAAACTACAACCACCCCTCTCTTGCGATTTACTTACGCTAAGTTTTGTAAAGTAATCAGTGGATTATTGCCGTTTCACAAGTGCCATATAACGAGTGGATAACATATGGCGACTACACGAAGGTATGGGTGAAATGTAAATGCGCTTTAAAAAAAAGTCATTTCATTGGAAAGAAAGTTATGGCACACAAATGATAAATGCAACACAGTGAGCGAGAGCAAGCCTTAAGAGGCCGTAGTAGACCTGCGTAAACTGACGCTGAACATGTTAACTGATGTTCGCAGGTATACGGAAGCCACTATAGAAAAACCAAGAAAAGGCAAACCTAAATAACCGTCTCTACATACTTTGTATGCAAATATTTTTACTGAATGATACATTCATTTAGCGCGGTATGTTACGATGCAGTAATACGCGCAAATTTGAGGCGTAAGAAATAGCTGTTGACGAAGTATTTGCTCACAGAGATAGTGAAAAATACTATCTAGGGTTTCTGTCTCCTGGTTTTTCCATTTTCGCTTTTAAAAAAACCTGCAGATTTTTATTAATGCTATTAGTGTTTATTTATGTATAACGCCCTATTTACCTGTGACACTAAAGCCCACGCGTGGCCCTACTGCTTTGCTCCTGGTTTGGTCCGCCAGTTTTTCGGGCACTGAGTGTACAGCCGGCAGGTGGCTCGCGCGCAGGGAGGGGTTAAAAAAACGTGCGCCGGCCGGCTGAGGACGGTCGAGGGGGAACCAGGAGGGGGGGAGGATGTGGCCTCGCACAGGAACAGGATACAATTACAGAGCAACGGAGAGGTCATGCTCGCGGGTCGCCGCTTGCACCTGGCGCAGTAAATTAAGCGGCCAGATGAGAAGATGGGTTGTGGGGAGGGGGGTAAGAAGGCGACATGCGAAGTTGGGAACCGGCCTCACCTGGCGACAAGTGTGCCCGCCCAGTCTCTCTTTTCTTTCTTTTTTATCGCGCCCTGGCTTTTCCTCGGCGCATCGCGAGAGACGGCGGTACCGTTACAACAGGCCGCCCCAGCTGTCCGCGGCAGCAGGCCGCGTTCGGATGGCGAAGAGAAAGTGACGCACACCTCGAGGGCGGTTGAGAGGAGGAGGGTATTGGAGAGGTTCGGGCGGATCCGGTGAGGGTGAAGCCAAGAAAGTATGGAGCAGCGCCGGAATGCAAGATGTGGGGGAAACGGGATACCCCTGAGCAAAACCAGCTTACCAGCGGCATCGTCCGGCACGATTCCCACTTGCGAAATCCGGAAGTGGCCCGGCCCGGGGATTGAACCCGGTTCGTCTTGGTGGGAGACGAGCAGTCTAACCACTACACTACCGCGGCTCCTCTTACGGCTTGAGGGGAAATGGGGAAAAGGATTTCCTGTTGAAAGGCGGGCTCGTTTCTCCTTCGTCAATAGTCTTTGGTGATATTGTTTCATGTTTGATCAACAAATTTTTTAGTTGTTAGGCAGTTTTCTGAAAGAAGAAACATGAAAACATATAAATTATTTCTATTATTATAACATCAGCAATAAGTATTGAAGGCAATTCTCGTGATAACAAAAATTGTAATTATATGTGATGTAAAATTGCAAAATGGAGCTTAGTTGAATTGGTAATGTGTAGGTGGCTTGAGCTGAACCAAACGCTGTACAAACATAGTTGCAGGCGTAAACCCATACTGTTTACAATACTGAATAATAAAATGTTATTATTTACGAATTTTAATTGTTTTATATTGCAAAGTTTTTAGAAATGTCCCTGAATTAATTATCTTACCTACCTGTCAGCTCCCCCCCCCCCTTTTTATCCACACTACCGGACCAATAAAAGATCTAACCCTTATTTCAATCGGAGTTTTGCTTTATCGAAAAAAAATTTTTTGCTAAAGTTTTGTTTCCTACTGACGATTAGGCAACATTCCTTTCGTAACCAAATGAGAAATTAGTTCCTCTTTTGATTAGCTCTACAAATTTCTTGTTATTCTGAGGCTGAGCAGAACGTGCATTATCTCCCTGTAATAAAATATTCTGTGCTAAAACTGCGTTGTCCAGTCACAACGGACTGCAACTTAGGCACGTGAAATGCGTTCCCTATAGTTTTTGTTTCGTGAGGCTGTTTGTGTGTATAGGCTGTTCACGGTAAAGTGATCCCTTTTGAGACCCTAGTTACTTTTTCATTTTAGCCATTTTTTTATCCATATACATACTGTCGTTAATATAGCCTATTTGCGTTTTATTCATACTTTTTTAATCAAACCTCTGAAAAATCACCACAAAAATTGCGTGCCTGGTTGTTTTCTAAGTATGTCATGTGTTACAAGCGTTGTATACCCGTGTCAACATAAAAATACCTGATTATTTATTAAATTCAACTTTCACTTTAATTTGTCAATAAATTACAATATTTTATTTACTATACATTTTAATAAAAATTAGGGAGAAAATAGGTGTGTTGGTAAATGCCTAGAAAAAAAATAGTTCTTATGCGAAATATTACTACACTGACTGCGCACGAATGCGTTTATACTGTCCCTTTGTGTTATTTGTACATTAAATAAAGCGGATGAACATACTGGCGGAAGTAACCATGAATGGACTAGACCCAAATTTATTGTAATAGCAAAATCAAGCGGTTACATACCGGCTGGCTGTGCTGTGTGGGAGCCTTTGCTCGAAAATACAGCTATATCGTACGGTTACAATTTATATGACAATAACGTTATTAGTATTGCTTTACGGTAAGGCTGGTATATNATACAGCTATATCGTACGGTTACAATTTATATGACAATAACGTTATTAGTATTGCTTTACGGTAAGGCTGGTATATAATGTACTGTAAAATTGGTATAAATAGTCTTAACGTTATCTCTTCAAGTGCAAGCAAAAAAAAAATGTTAAAACTGAATCTGTGTGTAAGTTATTAACGGCATTAGTAAATCATATACCAACGTTTTCCAAAACGATACCTGTATACAATTAAGAGCCAAAAAAAAACTGATATAGGCGTGCGTATGAAAATAACAGAGGTATGGAACCAATCAGAGTAACGCGATGCGGTCGGCAGATAGATCGGTTACTGCTGCTACAATGACAGGTTATGAAGATTTAAGTGAGTTTGAACGTCGTGTTATAGTCGGCGCACGAGAGATGGGACATGGCATCTCCGAGGTAGCGATAAAATTTGGATTTTCACGTAAGACCATTTCACGAGTTCACCGTGAATATCGGGAATCTGGTAAAACATCAAATTTTCAACATCGCTGCGGCCGGAAAAAGATCGTGAACGAACGGGACAAATGACGACTGACGAGAATAATTAAATGTGACAGACGTGCAACCCTTTCCAAACTGGCGCAGATTGGATTTGTGGACTACCCTGCAGGATTCATGGTGTGAATTGCCTTCGGCATACCTTCAGACATTAGTCGAGTCCATGCCACGTCGTCTTGCGGCACTTCTCCGTGCTCGGGGGGTTCTTACACGATATTAGGCAGGTGTACCAGTATTTTTGGCTTTTCAGTGTATAAGTCGGCGAGAGAAGTGTCGACTTTCTAAGCAAGGGCTCTGCGTTCTAATCTCGGTTGTCATCGCCTGAATTTTATAATTACTAAACTGCGTATTATAACTTAACATAACGCTAGCATAACGAAAATAGATTATTTTACATGGCTTATAAAAAAGTATTCGCAAGCTGGGATTTATTTCTTTGCAACAAAATAATTCTTTAAAACTACCAAATTGCTTTCTTTGTATGAAACAACAAAGTAAATGTTTGCCATAACACAACTTTTTTAACTATAATATATGGCTACATCAAAAAAAATATTTCTTTAAACTATTTTTTGTTGACTAACAGATATTATTCGTTCCAATAATTTATTTGTTTCAGTGCAGCAGTCAGGACTGGCGTGGAACCTGTTCGTCGAAAATTGTCATTAATATTTCCTCCTGCAATATATATCAAAATCATTAACCCTCATTTAAACAGACAACTTGTGGATAATCGTAGAAAGGTGAAATAATAGTACGGGCCTAGTAATGGCGACGATGAGTATACAGATGTGCAACTTAAGCTGATCGTAACAGACACTGAGTGACGTTTCGAGATGGAACAGCAGGTGTTCGCCATCACAAACGGGTGACATGGAATGACACCCTTGAGATAGAGTGTCAATGGAAGGCAAGGATGGAGGAAACGTGAGCACCCCGAGGAAACCCACTGACTGACTGACTGANGAGATAGAGTGTCAATGGAAGGCAAGGATGGAGGAAACGTGAGCACCCCGAGGAAACCCACTGACTGACTGACTGACTGCAACGTCTGACGTCTTCCCCGCATGCGAGAATATCAAGCTGCGACCCATTTTGCAGTCAANACTGACTGACTGACTGCAACGTCTGACGTCTTCCCCGCATGCGAGAATATCAAGCTGCGACCCATTTTGCAGTCAAACGCACAAAACGCCGTGGTGTAAAGTTGGTGACCCTAGCATCATAACAATCTCGGCTTCTCTGTGAACCTGAAAATGAAGTCGAATACTCGGCGACTGTAAGAGATGCCGCAAACAACGACTACCCTATTCAGAAGTAATGTCAAAATCATGTGGTCGAACAATAACGTGATTTTTTTTTTTTACATCTAGTTTTCGAACAGCTCAGTGCTTTTGTAAATAAAGACAAACCAAATGTGTATTTTGTGTAGTAAATTTAACTTCCTTACATAGAAATACAATCAGAGAAAGTGTAATAAAGTTTTAAATCAGACGTTTACGTAAACAACTGGGTTAACCAGAACTTCAAGTCTTATGGTTTTGAAAGGTCATTTGGTAAAATTGCTGCTTTGTGCTTGGACCCGAGAATTGGTTAATAATCGGTTTTTATGCACACACTAACCTATAATTGCTCTGTTCTTTTCCACAGCTCCCTGGCACTTAGCTAGTGCAGTTTATTTCACGACGCGTCGAGGAGATGACACAGAACAAATGCAGGCATTACCTACGTTGTCCTTGCTTCTCGAGTTGCATTAGAGAGCGAAAACTTAATAGAATACGTCAGAGNTTTGTGCTTGGACCCGAGAATTGGTTAATAATCGGTTTTTATGCACACACTAACCTATAATTGCTCTGTTCTTTTGCACAGCTCCCTGGCACTTAGCTAGTGCAGTTTATTTCACGACGCGTCGAGGAGATGACACAGAACTAATGCAGGCATTACCTACGTTGTCCTTGCTTCTCGAGTTGCATTAGAGAGCGAAAACTTAATAGAATACGTCAGAGNAATGCAGGCATTACCTACGTTGTCCTTGCTTCTCGAGTTGCATTAGAGAGCGAAAACTTAATAGAATACGTCAGAGCAATATCTAACCTCCGCTCATTCACGCATTCACTTATTTACTTATACTCTGCATCGCGCTAATTATAATATGATAATTATCAGTGGACACGTTGCATATGATCTTGTTCGAGTTATTTTTCTTACGACACACAAAAGCAGAACATTTGAATACAGTTGTAATAGAACGACAAAGTTTTGAACTGTTGTGTTTCGCGTATAAATTGTTGTGCTCGAATGAGTATTAGAAATTTTTGGATAAGTAAAACAAAACGTAGGATATAACAAAAGCTTCCACATAAGACAAACGATACTGACGCTGTGTAAGTTTAATAATTAGGGATTAGTTTATGTATATATCAGAGAATAATTTTAACATTTATATATACACTATATATATATATCTTGAGCTTTATTGAAAGTAAAAAATAATATTTTACGAAAGGCATACTATTAAACGTGTGTGTAGATTCTATGATGATGCACGAAAGCTCTGATTATCTTTCGGATAAGCAAAGAGAAAACATAAAGAGATAGTTATTATAAATGCTTTATGGACTCTTGTGAAACACCAAAATTGTTTTTACGTCATTAACAGAAATGGTATCAGAAAATTACTAACAAGATTCTTAAGAATTTGGGCAACCTGTACGACAGGATTTGTCGTAGAAGACAGGTTTTACTGCCCAAGACAACTGATAGCACTCCATACCGGCAGACGAGAAGTAATGACTTTACAATGATAATAATGGAAAGTTGTAGAAATACGCAATTGCTGTTAACATGAGTGATAACATTGGGCGTAATTACTGTTGACGCATACCTCATCACTCAGGGTGCTATATATGTCAAAAAAAAAAAAAAACGTTTCCGCCTACGAGCATGACCAGATAAAGAAAAGTTGTTTGCACAGGCTAGTAAGTACATGGGTAAACTGGCTGAACAGTCGTAGGCTACCTTTGAATATCAAATCTTACCTGTGCTTGTAAGACGCAGGCTTGTACCAGCGCGCTTGCAAGTTGAAGTCTTCTACAAGAAATGCACGAGTGACGTACGTAAAACGGCTTTATAGGCAGAAATCGATATAATATACTTTCCACACGTACAGTGATTACAAAAAAAAAGTATTCATACACCCATAGTTTGTGCTCCAGTTTCAATATAAATTTCAACTAATCAGCGAGGTTACGTTAATTTACAAATCACACGACAGTGTTATTTTTCCCCGCACACAAATACAGTATATCGGAACAAGAAAATTTCATGTGAAACAATTACATAATGTTTGTCGTCAACCCGAAAAGTGTTAGTACGGTCGCAAATAGAACATACTTTTCTACACCGCAGGAACAAATCAATTACTTAATGGGGCCACGGTGGTGTAGAGCATAGACCCTCAGCGAGGTCGCCCCCGGGTTTTCGCATGTTGGAATCGTGCCGGACGATGGCGCTGGTCGGCGGGTTTTCTCGGGTATCTCCCGTTTCCCGCGCACTTTCATTCCGGCGCTGCTCAATACTCACCTAGCTTTCACCTTCGTCGGCTTTCAAGATCTCGATATTAAGAGCCACCCACGTTTCTTCACTCGCTCAACTATTTAATATTTCGCGTGCTTGCCCGGAAAAAAATCACAGTATCCCAAAATTAGTTACGCCTGCCAAGACATTCGTTATCAAATTGCCGCGCGATCTTTGTCACTTAACTGCAGAAATATGTGGTCTCTTCCTGGCTGCCCTACCACGGAAACTGGCATTATGTAATACATTTCGTATAGTTCGAGGAAAAAATGGCGTGTGGGGAGTGCACCCAGGGCAAGGCAACACCCTCCGAGTGACGGTCTTTCCAGCTGGGACCCGTAGGGGACCGTCATCCCTGGGCATGACAGAAATGAAACCCTAGAATGGAGCGGCGTTGGAATGCAAGGGCGGGGGAGGCGGGATCACCCCGAGAAGGCCCGCTGGCAAGCGGCATCATCCAGCACGATTCCCCCATGAGAAAATCCGGGAGTGAACCCGCCGGGGATTGAAACCAGATCGCCGTGGTGGGAGGCGAGCGCCCTGGACACTACGCCACCGCTGCCCCTATAGTTCGAGGAATCACAGTGTGTGTAGATGTTGACGCGACATCTTCCACCAAAGATGCTGCGCTTCCGAAAGGTTCCGTCGTTAGCATCAAGTAAGGTTCTCGCGTACCTACGTGGGGGTTTGCATCGACACGTGCCATCACATCGTGTTGATGCGTCCCGCCGGTAGAAATCATTCGTCGCACTCGTGTTGTGGAATTGCAATCACGTCGTGACAAGAGGCGTGTGCGAATTCTTCGTATCGTTTGCCGTGAGATGGGCATCCGATTAGGATACCTTTCACCATACATTTGGACGGCTTGCTTAGCATTTCTGCCACACTCACCATAAATAAGTAGAGCGTCCAGTTTTTCCACATTCGTGAACTTCATTAAGTACATGCATCCACACACTGCAATGCCACTTAACATAACAGATTACGGGGACTGGTGCTGCGCTGCTATTAAGAAACGCTTCCGCCAGGATGAGTCACAGCGCGTGTTGCTTGCTTACAGCTGTGAGTACAGGTTCACTGCCCTATGGTACTGGCTCTCCTAACTTAACCATATTTGCACATTATTTCTTGGCGTTTCTATGTTACCTCCCATCGTATATGCTATATCACTGAATTCCACTTTGCACGTACTTTCAGATGCCGTTGAAATAAATCTATGTTTCCAGGGGAAAAATCATATGTGGTTTAATTATTTCTGTCCATACACGTGTTACGAATAGTCACTTTGCTGCAATTTTGATTGTCACTGTACGTAATTTCATTTAGCGAAAACGGCATTTCATAATCTGCAACTGTTCCGGAAATTTTGGGAGTGTTCACGTTAGGCGGACCAATATATATATATACTTTTCATATTGACGTTGTGGATAAGGAATGGGAACGTTCATTTTAAGGAACATGCTGCAGGAAATTTCTTGAATGAAGATGGCGAACGCTTGGGGAATAAACAAAATAATTTGGGAAAAAATAAATGTCCTCCCGAATGTGATTTTTTTTTACCAAGAAAACCTTTACTTCACACCTTTCTTGAAATTAAATTTATTATTCGCAATATACCGCCACTTCGACACACTGAACTCGGCCTCCTGTTGACGCCTCAGTGCCTCTGGCATTTTACATGTCGTGTATTCATCGAGGAGGAATCCTCATGAATTTTGGAGGGAAAAAAAACCAAACGTTGCATGGACAGCCACGTAAGGAAACTACAATTCACTCACTCTCCGCTGTTGCGTGAGGTCAGGCGTGTTTCGATTTCTTTCAAGACGCAGCTGTGTGATAATGTTGAGTCACCTGCTGCTCAAATGTTTTTTTCTACCTAAAGATATTTGACCGTAGGTTTGTTCATAGCTGACAATGAACACCGAAGAATTTTGTGGCATTTATAAACATCTCGTGGTTTGCGCCAGAACAGAAATAAATGGAAATAATATTTACAAAACACGTAAACTGAGTAATTATGTTTAGAATGATCAAGATCCTCGATAACCAGCCACATGAGCTGTACCAAAAGCGCTATTCCTCTCTGGAATTTGGCTGCACTCCCGTTTATACTCCCGTCTCCACAACGAATGTGCCAGATTTTGACAGATGACAGGCAGAACCACCAACTTCGTAACGGAGAAACAGCGAATTATATCATTCGCCGCACCTACCATCAGCTGGCTCGTACGTATTGTGTTTATTCATGTTGACAGCAATCCTGAAAGAAGTGCGCTCGATGGTAACCAAATAGATTTAAAATTCCACACAAGGAAAAAAAAAACTACGATTTCAGTAGTATGCTGGGTCTTTTTAAATAAAATATTTTTCTTTGTTCTTCAAACAATTTCATCTTCTATGAATTTTTCACGTGATCACAAGTTATTTCGTTTTCGCAAGAAAGTGTATAGTGTTTTATTTCCTTCAAACTAGTTTACACAGTTGCATAGTGTAACCACATATTATTTTATAACCCGCGCAGTTCTGATTTTGACAAATTATTAATATTTCAGTATAATTTTGGTATCAGTGTGAANCCCCCCCCCCTTGCCGGATTTCACCCTTTTTTCCTTCGCAATGACGCATATTTGTGATAACGTTTTTGTCTGAAGAGCATAACAAATACTTGAGACGTATTTACGAGAAATATTGTACGTTAAATAACACGCAGGCTTGAAATTTGTACTAGAAAAGTACCAGTCAAGAAGTGCTAACTTCATACGTAATTTATTTTGGTAAATTGTGTACATATATATATACAGGTATACACAACAGAAATATGAAAAACTGATAACTCTGTACGCCTAGTTTCATTTGTGTCTAAGCTGACTGATGTTATTTCAAAGTTCGTTTACGTTTTAAACACTTATAATGTCCGGTAATTTTTTATAATGATATAGTATTTATGGCACAGTTACTGAGTATTTTTCTGCAGGCTCTAAACCTACCCACGTGGTTATATTTGGGTATCCGATATTTTTAACTCTCAGTCAAACCTAGCTCAAATTTATTAATTGAAGTGCGGGAAAACAAAGCTACGTAATTTATTAAAATTATTATGTCATTCAATATAACACGTCAAGTCCGTGTGAATGGTTGCGCCCTTAGCCTGTAGCATTTTTATTTAGTGATACCCTCTAACCTCGGCCACGAGTTTTGTGCTGCCATCTCGTGATGCCAAAAATAAACTAGGACCATCCGAAAACTTGTTTCATGGAGGGGAACAAATTGATATTAGGAAATGTATTACGAAACAAATACCATTTATAATTATAAAGCTACTAGGTCCTCTATTAACGTAATATGCAAGGGAGTCGACCTGGATCATCGTCAGGGAGGGGTAAAAAAAACATGGCTTCGCTCAGTTTTAGGAATAAAATAATTTAGTTTTTTTTTTTATTATTTAAAAAAATGTTAACGATCAACACTAACACCCACATAGCGCTTCCCAATTGACTAGATTAGGATTTCGAATAGTAACATAGCTTGACAGTAATCTCACAAATGTTGTATATATAGATGTATATATAAATGAAAGCATGGCTGTTAGTTACAGGTTGTGCGAAACTAACCGAAATTCATCTTGCAGTCTTGTCTATAATTCATTTAACACTGAGAAAGTATTTTCTCCCTTTAGCCGTTCACTTGAGGTGGGCAATGTCTACCCCCCTCCCCCTTTCCTTTCCTCTCTTTACCACCGTAGAGTCAACGCCCATTGAGATATGCGACACAAGATACGCTGTAAAAACAGGGGGAAAAAAATTAACTCAGCAAGTAGATTGTTGATTTCAGAACAGAGAACAGGGCGTTGACAGACCTCCACGACATCGCAAATATAGCTGTAAATAGGAGCCTTAAGAGGTTAACAAAGTTAAAAAAATAATGAGCAAGGAGCAAGCAGTAGTCAGTAGGTTCCAAAAAATCAACTGACAAGATAACGTTCCTAGAGCCATAGTTCGACAAATAGAAACGCATTTTACAAAGTGTTATTGGAAAGAAAAATAGAAGGAAGTTTTTAATTAATAGTATTTTTGCCGTCGACAATTATTTTTAGAAGCCAGTGAATACAAATTAATCTTGAAAGTTCCTTATTTGAAATTAACATATAAATACGAGTTCATATAAATACATGTTTATCAGTGATTGGCTAAACTTAAGACTTGGAGAACTGATTTGTATAGTAACAGATTGTTTTATACTGTGAAATTTAAGCAGCAAGAAGTGGTAACTTCGTAGTGTATACTTCAATTTGAGCCACGGCGATGAAAATCTTCCTAAGGTCTACTGTTTAATGCTTAAGTTTTTCTTTGTGTAAACCTCGTTACATAAAACCAATGGCATGGTCTACCGCATGACATATATGTCATTACCAAATAACAAGCCATATATATATATAAAATGTTCAAATATAAAATTAGTTTTGCATACTTTTACCTTTTTTTAATGTATGAACTATTATTTGGTGAACTTTTACCTTTTTTTTAATGTGGGAACTCTTATTTGGTAATTACATATATGTATCTGGCATTAGTTTACTTTGTAAATCTTTTAATTTGTACAACTTGGTATTTGTTATTATGACTGCAGCAAAACAGAAAAAAATTGAATTTCCAATAAAATTATTTAAAAAATAGAAAGTGTAAAATTTATTTATTCTAGGAAAATATCATCACATATAATGTGTACAAATTGAACAATGTTTGGTACAAAATTAAACTACTTAATTTTTGGGGTCCAACACAGTTAGGCAAGCTAAAGTTACAGAAAAGTACAACAGGCCCACATGCTGCAAAAGGCAACGGTGAACCATCGATAATCGTTTCGCGTAGTAGCTTTAGGTACTCTGCGGTTTGTATACAAACGCCATTACTTGAGGTTCCTCCTCACAGCCTTCGAGCTTCTCTCCATCATCTTACGTCATGCTAATGGGCAGAAGTATGTACTTAACTAATGTTTGGGGCGATGCCTAACATTTGACAAAAAAACAGATAGTAAATTTTATTGGGCTTATTAAAGCCCCCGAATGCATGCCTTACAATTTACACGGATTGTCAAAGTATTACCCTCTTAACCTTACGGCAATATCTTAAAGGGGAAGTATCCTTTCCAACTTGGATTGACATTTGTTTCACCGTAGCTTACCTTTCAAATAAAATATTTGAAAACGAGGGCTATCAGGACTTAAAGCCAATTTCGACAGATTTTTAGAGTCCGCAATATTTTTTTATGTTATTTTTGTAGAATACGTAATCGTAATAAACACGAACTCCTTTTTTTATTCTTTTTCAGCATCAAATTAGAAAATGCTGACTGAAATTAGTCGATTTCGGTTTCAGGGATTCTGTAAAGTAGTTCTGTATGTATTAATATGGTTTAATTTTTTAATATTAGATTTTATTAGTAAATTATAAATATATGTAAATAAACACAAGATGACAAGGGTACCGCTTAAAGCGATTTTAGCCACGGAAGTCACACGAAGCATACGTTAAAACGTGTGGCAAATCCAGGAATTGAAATCTACTGCATGATTAAAACTAATTAGCCATAATATGTTACAATACACAAATCAAATTACGACATCCTCGTGGCAAAATTATTTGCATTCCTTTCTGTATGGCCGTGTGTTTCCACGTACTGGAATTCTAGTTGTTCACGAAATAGTACACGACCTTGGCTTCGCATCTTCTGTAACCTGCGGATAGCAAACGCGACTTAATCGACAGTGCCACTGTCTGAAAAGTAAATGGTAAACAAAAAAACCATTTTGTGGCTTTTAGGGTATTAAGTGGACGCTTGTCGTGGTGCAGCTGTTTCACTCTCAGGTGTTAACGGAATCTTTAAATAAATTTTTAGCCTGTGCTTCTAACTGCACTAGTTAGATACGTCTCATTCCCACGAGTAAATNGGGGGGGGGGGAGATCTGCATGCGATGTGAAGAGTAATGTCTGTTACTAGTCGCGGCATACTCGTGTTTAAATCAATCTGCCGAGGCCACAGGAAAACACGTAAAATGTGCAAGGGGGGGGGGGGAGGATTTTTATGCGGAAATTAATTGCCTACGGTGAAAATAGGCGTGACGAATAGGTGTGACGCAGAAAATAAATCAGATATTACATTATTGAGTTCCGCAATGAGGTCGCCTTTGCCATAGGATGATGATGAAAGAGAAGGAGGGGCAGGTGCTAACTAGCTATCTATCCGGCAATCAATTGACCTCTTGTGTAGCTTAATCTTAACAGTTGACACTCGTCGCTGGACCGTTAGAAAAATTGCCTCATCGGCCTGAAGCGCGAGGTGTTCGTACTTTACCCGCCGTCCAAATGCTAAACTATCGCTCGTGTGTACGGTCGTAATTAGCTACGGCGCTCGCGTGGACGAGGTTTTCGCTTCCGAGAGAGGACGAACCGTTCTCGGGCGATGAGTCAACAGGAAGAAACGCACTCCGCGCACTAGTACCTGTGACTCACGTTAGCGACGACGGCAATTTCACTGAGATAGAGCAACGTAAGCGGCTTACTTCGGCACTAAACAAATCACACCAGGCTTCATTTTTTTTCCACCGCAGGTTAAATAATTAAGGCACTGAAACCTCCGTCAAATCATAATATCATTTATTTCTTATGCCTTTGCCCAAACATAGTCATTAAAAACGTTAAATTCTGTTTAAGGACGAAGGACTGATAAAAATGAGAATAGTTAATGCATTTTATAAAATTATCTTATTCATAGATAGTTGTATTAATTATGCATTTAAATTATGTCATATAATGAACAGATATGTTATTTGTTTAGAATATAATATACGAGCTCCGGATTAGTGTTAATTTAATATTTAATAAAATATTTTCAGTTTCTCGATACAAAATAAAGATCTATAGTTTCGATAGCAATTTGAATAATGGAAAGTGACAAAAATTTGTTTCAGAATGTTAGTTTTTTTAAGGAACTTTATTATTGAGTAGTTTTGGCCTGGAACTCATATTTAATACTACCCCCAATAAAATCACTATAAAATAAAGGGCATGGAATAAAGTAAATAATTGAGGGTAAGTTTTTTTAAAGCAGTAAATAGTGTATTTGCCTCGTTGGGGTCTCCGCAGATTCGTTGTAGTGTGTGCTATAGTTACCGAAAAGGTCGATTCGCGCTCTGCCGTACGCGGACTTGTTGGTAGTCTCTCGCCACCCCATCCCGAACACTCTGCGCCAATCACAGGCACGCCACGAGTGTGATGGATGAGGTGCCAGGCTGGCTTAGCCCTTCTCGCAAACATGGCTGTCCGACATCGATATTCTGCTACTGCGCTGTGCTCACGTGTTCCAGTGTTAATCACCGCATCGCAATTTTAAAAAAAAACAGGATAATCTGATACGGAACTGCTGCATGTTATCGCACGCACGAGTTTCCATTCCAATTACACTACTCTCATAAATCTTCCATCAAGTTAACCACACTTCAGACAACGAACTTCAAAACGCAGTGGAGGATGGAACAAAAAAAATTTGTTGCATTATTGCTCGTTACAAAATCTATAAAACAATACTTTTTTTCCCCCGTGTCTAAGTATTCCCAATTTGTACAAATTCGCAAATGATCTAGGAAATTTGCATGACGTGCAACGCCAGCATTGTATACAGATGAAAATTTCGTGCTTCTGTTCTGTAAGAAAAAATTCTATGACCGATAAGCGATCTTTGTTCGTATAATATATCTGATGTGGCATGAGAAACCATGCAACATGTCTTAAAATTAATTTTTATGTTTTTTGTTCCTACCATTAGAATATGTAATTCGACCATTTTAAAGACATAATCACATCTCTAGCAAAAATTTACAATTTTTTATTGCATTTAAAGCATAGACATATGTTTTTACCTATTAATGGCTGTCAAAGCTCAAGAAGAGAAAAAAAATGTCTAAAACAATGTTTAAAGGTTTCTTTTTATTCTCAAGCATTAAGAATACTTTGTTGGCAGGCCTACTGGAGAACATATTTTATGCATACATGAAATTCATAATTTTAACCTTTAAAACGTTTTTGTGCTGTGCTGAATAGATTGTCTCAGCAACATGTGGCATGGTTTATTATGCTTATTTGTTAAACTTTAAGCATATCTCAATATACAGAATAAACTACCGACCGACTGACTTACTAACTCACTATCAACGAACAGCTGAAACTGCAGGACACAAAAGTATAAACATTTAGGAATGTTTTCCCCTTAAGCTGGATTTTTACCCACCTTAAATTCATAAATAAATACACACTAGTGCATCCTAGCTGTAGACATTAGATACAAAGATTGTTGAAAAAAAAAAAAAAAACAAATAAACGAAAATGCACAAAATTGTGGTTGGAGCTATCGGCGAATAAGTCGACAACGGTGGCACACCCTAGCAGACGACACTAGCAACGAAGGCCAAATGAAAAATGGCGGTCAAAGATAAAATCCATGCCTGCGGGTGAAAACCAAATACAAGATGACCGCTGCCCGGCCCCGGAATGACAGAGCACGAGAAAGCGCGCGCGGTGTCCAAGGGTCCCACTCCAGTATACAATTCGAACGCCCTTGGGGGAGGGGGTGGTCGGTGACCTGGCTAATCAAGTCGCTTGGTTCCTCTTCAGGCTCCATGCCTCAGAACCTACGTAGTGGTTGTACATGTGACGTCCAGGGACAACCGCTGAGCTGGCAGGGAGATATTTGAAAGTGAACAGCTTCTCAAGTGGGAAACTCTACATGGCGTTCTCCAGAGTAAGCTCACCTATGGCCTGTTCACGGAAAACTGAGCACTTTTGAGGAGTTAGTTACTTTATTCCTATCAGCCATTTGTATACCTTCCATAATTCCTTAAAATAAATATTGCCATGTAAGTAATAAACGTAGTGTATATATTTCACCGGACTTAAAAAAGTTAACGTCTAAGACTACAATAAGATATATTTATTGACAATTTTTCAAAATAAGAGGGCTTCAAAAGGTGCTCAATTTACTATGAATAGCCTACAGCAATTCTGTGGACAGAACTACTAATGTGGTGTACAAAGAGATTCTTCGGCAAAGTAAACTAGTATATGCTTGCTGTAGCAAAAGTGGGTGAAGCCGCAGACAGAAATCTAGATTGTGTACATGCACACACAAACAAAAGCGTGTCAAATAAGAATACCTACGCTCTATGTTATACATGTAATTAATGCATGCGTATGTAATCATATTTTCAAAAGAATTTCAAAGCAAACGCTAACAAACACACGTACATATGTTTACGAAGAGCAGTTAGGGTGGTTCTTGTATATACAGAGAGAAAGAGAGAGAGAGAGAGAGAGGAATATAATGAGAAAGAAGGGGGTGGGGGATAGATTTTATTACTGGCTATGCTTAACTCTTTTATCACTTTCCGACTTAAGAATGGGAAAGAATGGATGTGGTATATTCGCCACTGAAGTGCTCCTCGACCTAAACGGTAAAACTTACCATTCTTCTTCATGTACATGACGCCCCTGCGCGCAAAGAGAGGAAAACTCCTCTTTAAGGTACAAAACACAAACTATAGCACCACGTGGTCACCTGAGAGTTTTTTCCCTGGATGACCTGTTCAGTGAAATACCGTTATCATGCATATTTTACTGTCGCCGTCAGGGAAAGTGAAGAGAAGCTACAGGATATTTATGAGGGAACATGCCAAGGTCTGTGACTATAAATATGATTTGCTCATAAAATTGTAGACAGGAACGGTATGTTCATAATATAACGTATGTTCATAATATATAACAGTGAACTATGGCGAGTAAAATGATTGTCACACGAAAGAGTAAAACGTATCATTTTTATGAATTACTCGAACTTGTCGACTAGATTATGACTCAGAAGCGCAAACAATCGTTAAGTATTTTATTTATGGATAAGTATCAAACCAGAAACATTATTTTTTTATTGGTATGTTTTTTTTTCAATATTTTTGATCTGTTGTGTTTGATGAAATCAAAGAGCAAAATATAAAGTACTATCGTTCTATAAACTGATTTGATATTACAGGCTTGTATGTACTTGCGTGCTCATTCAAAGAAATTACACATTTTACTATGGAAATAACGCCTTTGTTTTAACTTATTTGGGGTTATAATAATTTATTTACTTTCTCTCTGATAGTACAGATTGCATCTCCAAGCATTTTTTCTGTCGGTCTTACTTTTCGTATAATGTACCCCAGGGTGTTGCGTCTCTCAACAGAAACGAATAATTTTTGCGTAGTTATGTTGTCGTCAAAGTTTCACGCAAAGAAGTGCTTTAAAACATATACCAGTTGGTAGTTAAAGGGATTTCGAACATGAAAAAGAAAACATGAAACGAGTATTTAACATATATGATGTCAAGTGGTTTTTTTAAAGTACATTTCTGGCTTTCTAGATGCTAACGCACGTGGACATGAAAACAGCGCGAAGCCTCTACGTTCGTGTAAATTATAAATTGCAGGTGTTTATTTAAGTTAGGTTAATGTTGCAAAATATACAACAGTGAGGGACGTCGGTAACATGCGATAAACAAACTGAAGAAAAATTGAGCGTATCTGGTCGTGCAGAAGGTACTGGACTTAGTTCAGAAGGTCTTGAGTTAAAGCCTGGACAACTACCTATGGAGTGGTTACTTCACAGTGGTTTTACACTCACGTCACAGACAATGCTGGTGCGTTTCCCTTACTAGTTTCCTCGTCATTAAGCCGATACTCTAGCTTCTGTGAATATAATGAATAAACTTACTACTGAAAAAAAATTAATCCCGCAAAGTAATGAGGAGTTAGCAATGCCATAATTAACTGAATCATTTAAAATTCTTATTAGCGGATTTTTATAGTTTTATATCCTACATCCGGGACGCACACAAGTGGCGTGCTAAATTGCAGGGCAGAGGTAGCGGGTTCGTATCCCTTTAAAGGCATTGCTATTAATTTAAGTGAGCATGATATACTGTATAAAGCTTCCTTCCGATAACTGTTTTCGAGCCAAACGTTTATGATACACATATTTGAAAGCTACACTGTATAAAATAAGAACCAGCGATGGCACACATTCTTTTTTGCAATATTTCTAATCCGTTATTAGTGAAAAAATGTGGCCCACTGTGTGCTTATTTCTGACCCCATGAAACTGTAGTATTAAATCCGGCGCGAAGAAAATCTAAAGGAATATATCTGAGAAAGTGATGATTCCTACAGAAGCATGTGAAAGTGTGTTATCTAGGATTGCTTTTTGAAAGAATCAGTTGAAAACCATTTGCATGAACATACTATATTCGTGGAATCATTTACCATTGTTTCTTTAAAAATCAAGGGGGTTGCTTAAGCGAAAAGTTACACGATATAGTTGGCATCAGTGCCAATTTTATATATTTCTATTTGACAAATTTAGTGTTATTTGACGATTGCTATTGTTGTCATTAATACATTTCCGTGACAACGGCTTGTGTTCTAAAGTACCAACTTACATTTTAGTATGCTTCTCCCGAGAACGGTAACTTCTGCAATGGAAATGAGGTAATCAAAATGGCTTTCAAAGATGGCAGCACCTTTGAGAAGATTCTAAAATATCTACATGTGTCTTCATTAAAAACGCTATTTTTAACTAATAAGTCGATTTATATAGTTTTGGTAAGAAATAAAGTTGTCCTTAGTCTTTTTTTTCATTAACGGAACATGCGATCTTAAATTTGGCGTACAACTTAAAAGCCGTTCTGTTCCATGTCGCAGAAAACTTGTTTGACTTATTCTTTAATAAAGCCTACGCTTAATTTCGTGGAACTGGAAGAAACACTAAACTACAGCAGACCAATGATAATAAAATATTAGGACGCCAGGTAACAGCCGTTATTGCTAATCTAAGCAGGAAATTTTTGACACAGAATTTCCACTTGCTTAGAAAAAAAATTTTATACAATCATACCCAAACTAAAATCAGAAGTTCCTGTGGCACATGGTGAGCTTATATTGCGACAAAAGGCCTTGCTACAATATTAAAATTACGATAAACACAACCATTCTCATTGCCAATGCCATATTGAAAATAAATAATTGCTTCATTTGATATTATTTTACTTACAGATAAGGGAAGAGTTTATCGTTTGAGTTGGTTAACCTGTTTCATAAAGAGCTTCGCTTAGTACATTTGTTTCGTGTGTACAAACATTTCGCTGCAGATATTCCCTCGCTTTCACATATTTTTTGTTTCCACAGTAAAGCGGAAACATTAGCTCAAATCAAATGAATGTCTAATTTCGTAGACGGAAATGTACGTTTATGATAAAGCATTTATCGCGTAGTTACCTTATCAGAGGCAAATTGTGATCGTCTACGTACAAGTTCTCGTACAAGAGAGTTGAAAATTCGCCAGCATGCAACACGAATTTGAAATGGCAATGGTTATGGCAATACGTTAACATATCAAGCGCAACTACATAAAACGTGTTAATCTGTCAAACGGTTATTTCAATTTTAGCACGGCCATTACTCGCGAACAGATATTGAAACGTTCGTATGTTCTTCTGGAAATTGCAACTAAAGTCGCCTTTTGCGGGTTTTGGTTACGACTAGCTTACGTTACTAACTTGCGAACTCACACTGCACACTGTTCTTTAAGAACATATGCGAATTTGCATGCTGCCTGCGGTGGTCTTCTGTCTTTGTGTTCGTTTCCAGCTCAGAAGTAAAGAATAATACTAATGGAAAAGTGCACGCTAATTCAGGAGTAACCCCATCGAGGGGTGGGTTTTATAATAGATGGTGCTCTGCGGTTGGCTGCTGAGGGTTTATCGGGTACTCCCGTTTACCCCTTGCAAGTAGCAGCGTCCGCTACGTTGCCCACATGCGAGAATCCGTGTTTGACGGCACCGGGGAACGAACTCGAGTAGCCTTTAGTATTGGGCCGGGCATTGCAGTGTCCCTTGGATTCAACGAGTCCCACCGCTCACGTTATAGCGCAAGGCATATCCTGATTGTTAATTTGAAATCAGTTTTGTTTAGTTTCTTAGGCTGTGTGCGGTAAATTGAGCACTATTTAAATCAACATTAGAAAAATTTCACTGCCTCTACCTCAGTATATTTTAACGGGCGCACTGACATGCATGCGCCCAGTTAAGTTGGTAATGATGATGATAATGTAGTCCCTTCTTTTAACGTTGAATGAAAAGTGTTAGGTAAGCATTTGTAAATTTTGGAATTATTAATTTTATTTCCTGTTTTTTAATGCTTTTAATTGTAATAATAAGTAAATTGGTTAGATATTTACTTTCGTAATATTTTCACTGCTTCACTTGACCGGGCGCAGGAATAAAGTGAGCGGGTTCACGGCAACGTTAATTTTACATATTGCGGAAGGATACACAATGCGCATTTAAGTAGGTCTTAAGCAGGGCTTTCAAAAGTGCTCTGTTTACCGAGGCCATCGTATAACTGTCGTAGTACCTGTAACCCTAATCGAAGATAACGAATTTTTTTTTCTTATATCACATTAAATATACAGACAGTAGGCAGACTGCCAACTTCAGAAATCCTACCGAGCATTGAGTATTGCTGTAAGACGCAACGTACTTTTAGTGTCAATTTTTAATGTTAACGATTAGCTATGAAGAGTAGCGAATAAACCCAAGACGGATAAGACCTGTCTACAATAGCCTTTCGGGCACTCTGGTCGTTGCATGGGAAGTGCAGTTAAGGCGGTTAAACTGTGTTGCAGTTTGTTTGAAATCCATTTTTTTCTAGGAAAATCATTAAGCGTGCTCCAAAAATTCCTACCCGCGAAAAGAAAACACACTTCAGACCATTCGCGTATGGTCCTTTCTAAACACCACGCGCATTGCAAATATTATTTTAATGCCCACGGCTTTCCCGGACGTTCTTCCCTCAAAATGTACGAGCCGGATTCAAGCGAGAGTACAGTGTAGAGTAGTGCGTTTGACTTGCGACAGTGTCACGTTCAGTAGAAAGATAGGGACACCGCTTGACGGGAACAACACGACGGGAACACTGCACGCGAGTTCACAGCTTTGCGGGTAGAGGACGCTGTGTCGGTGTACGTGCTGGCGTGGTTTGCTATATTGGTACTTACATACCAAGCATTTAGTATTCTAGAGTGGGAGATAGTTAACCACAACGCGCAAGAAACGAATTAAAAAAAACTGTTATATTTATAGTTGCATATCTGATTTAAAACATTATAATACAATTGCATTTAATGTAACGCGCGGAGGGATATTATTTTTTATTGGTTGCACTTATTTATGTAGTATAAATGTCCGTAACTGCACGCTCACCTTTTGTTGAGTCGTCACCGTAGGCTGGTCGTCATTACGGACACGGCTGTCCTGCACAATGGCGCTGCGTCTAGGGATCCATCTTCTCGTCTCGGCGGCTGGCTGCAGACAGACAGTTTTTTCGGGTGCGATCTGCTTTCATTATCGATTCCGTATTATGAACTTGTCCTGGTTTACCTTCCGCCTCGTGGCGAAACTGCTAGGAGCTTGTTTCGTTCCCGTTGGCCCGTGTTGACGTGTCCTCGGGACTATCTAGCTTCGCATTGGCATTCTTCCGCCGCGGGTGTTTGCAAATTGTCGTGAATACAGCGGTGTCTACCTACGGTGCGTTCATCAAGCATGTTGGTTCGAAGGTAGGTTCACGCTAGTGCCCTTCGTAACAATGCGCCAGCCGGCGTCGCCGTGGCGCTTCACATCCATCACCCATCACTAGGCGGCAGCCTTAATGTATATAATAAGGAAATTTACTGGCGTGACGGGAGACATAATTCGTGGCTTAGTCTATATTCAGTAGTTGCATGCCAATAAAATTAAACATAAATACATTTTAACTGGTCCCGACATATGACAGAGCTGATACTAGTATAGCTCCAAAAATAATATTTGTTCTTTGCAACGCCTTAATTTACAGTTACGTGTATTCCTGGGAGAGTTAAACACGCGAGGAATCAGTACGACAACTTCCCCGCAAATGCCTGTGGATGAGCAGGCTTTGTGATAGCACGTTGTTATGAATTAGGTTTTAAGCTAATTCCTACTTGAAAGTGGTTATGGGCGTAGCTAAATAATGAGTCGTGATTAGGTAGAGCACAGCATTATAAGATGGAGTTTATTGAACATAAGGATTATGCAATAACTATTTACGTGACTATTGATCGGGGGAGTTTAAATGGAACACCAAGATGCTAAGTAATTGTATTCAATATTATTACATCACGCCATTACTATTACAATCTAAATGGAAAGTCCCCACCATGCTCATGTTGCCGGAGGCTGATTCCAGGAGGCGGTTAACGACGACCAGACACACCCATCTTCAGTGGTTTTCTCGTTCCAGTGGCCCGACGACAAAATACGCCGCTCCCGGTATTACGCTGGCCTTTATCTGGCGCGTTGTTTAATATTTTCGGCTCCATTTACTGGCCGGTGGAGGGAATTTCTGCAACTGTCTTTCGCAAGGTGTTGTTGCAATCACGCTCGTACCCTGGTTCAATGTTTGAAGGTGTGATCAGGCAGGCCGTCCAGCTAAGGCCTGATTACTTCATAACAACGTGATATGGGATGCGCGAACTAACATTGAGTTTTTTTTTTATCCTCCCTCTTCCCCGCACACACCAAAGTAACGCCGTTGATCAAGTGACTGCAGGAATTTCAGCGATTATTTCGATGTTCCCCTTATTTTCAACTGGGACCAGTCCACCTGATGCTATTTAGAGCATTATAACGCAAGAGCAAGGGAGTGATATGGCTGACAGTGGCATGCTTATCAAGTGTCTCATCACCTCTAAGCGCATGACATTTAGTTAACGTGCAATCAACGGAAAGACTGCGTGACTTAATTCACGACTCAGGTAGATGGATGGCTACATTCGCGAATTCGAGAAAAGCGAGGCGTAAATTGAAAGTTGATTTAGTGTTTAGAACAGGACATCAAAGGTTGTTCACGGTAAACGGAGCACTTTTGAAAGCCCCGCTTAATATATACTTGAATGCAGTGTGTGTATTCTTCCGCCATATGGAAACTTAACATTGCCATGGGCCTCATCACTTTATTCATGCGCAGGGTCAAGTAAAACCGTAAAGTTATTAGAAAAATTAATATTTTACAAATTTTCTGTATTTAACGCTTACATTATTAAAAAAAAACAGAAAGCAAAAGAAACAATTTAAATATTCACATATGATTACCTAACACTTAATATTCGACGTTGAGAAATGAAAGTATTTCATCTCCGTCATTACCAACTGTACTTGTCGCATGTCAGTCTTTGTGCTCGTTGAAATATATGTACGTGAGGGCAGCGACATTTTGCAAAAATTGATTTCAAAAGTTTTCAATTAACCGCGAGCAGCCTATGAAAGCAAATATCCTTATACAATTACAACTCTGTTTTGTAAGGGAGTTTGTTAACCCTGACAGCGCGTTAAACTTGCTTGAAACTTGACTTTCACGAACGAGCTCCAATTATCGGGAAAAGTTATATGATCGGTAGTGCAGCATGTAACTTAGTGCAGACGGGTAATGATGACATGTAGGCTCCTGCCTTTTTCAGATGTTGAAGCCGCCCGCTTATCTGGCTCGCGAACGTCGTTGCGGAGTCTTTAAAATGTACGCCTTTTTTTAAACAAATTACTTACTGTGTGCAATGTTTTTTACCACGAAAATAAATTATGCTACAGACTAGTCCGGAATCGGAATGCAAGTTTCGACATAACTCCCACGTTGCAAACATTACTCTGGAATTGAAATTTGCTTTGCTTTGAAGTTGTTAGGAACTTTAATTTTTTATTTTTTTTTACAAATTTCTTTTAAATAAATAAATGGCGTGTGGGGCAAGGCGACACCCTCCGAGTGACGGTCTTTCCAGTTGGGATCCGTAGGTGACCATCATCCCCGGGCATGACAGAAATGAGACCCTAGAATGGAGCGGCGCTGGAGTGCAAGGGCGGGGAAACGGGAGTACCCCGAGAAAACCCGCCGGCAAGCGGCATCGTCCAGCATGATTCCCACATGCGAGGACCCGGGAGTGAACCCGCCGGGGATCGAACCCGTATCGCCGTGGTGGGAGGCGAGCGCCCTGGACACTACGCCACCGCGGCCCCTTTAATAAATTATAAGGTCAGTGCTTAACATTCGTTAGTCATCCCGAGCAGTTCTTTAATACAGGTCACGTGCGATTCCGTACACATTCTTACTTGCCTGAGTGAATTGTTCAGTCCCTCCTGACCTCGCTGTCGACGAGACAAATCCTTACGCGCTACCCTTTAGGAGCGAATCAGAGGAATCCAGCGTGGGCCAATCCGAGAGCGTGTGTGCTGGTGTGGTAACAACTGCCTCACAGAGGAGAAGTTTACAGCGCGTTCATGAGCACTGCAGTATTCTCGACGGGCGAGCTTGCCAATAACGCCTCGCGCTTTTGTGTCTACGATAGACCACGGCGGTGAAATTATCAGATTACTCTTCTCTCGCTGGAGTGAACCGGGATCGATTCCCAGTGGGGTCACTCCCAGATTTTCGCACGTGGGAATCTTATCGGACGACGGCGTTGGTCGGCGGGGTTTTCTCGGGGATCTCCCGTGTTCCCCCGCCCTTGCATTCCAGCCCTGCTCCACATCCGACTCGCCTCATATCAATATGCTCTTGGCGCCCAAATCTATTCATTCTTGTTTCTACGAGCAGTCATGCTGGAACAGATTCCAATTACGAGAAATGAGTGACAGGGGGTTGGGGGTTCTGGTTGTGACCCGAACCAAGTTACAGACCGCAAATAAAAAATGCTGCTGGAAATAAGGCGAGAAAGGGAACGGGTGGCGCAGTAGTTAAACTTTGTCCTCTCATTCGGGAGGACCTGGGTTCCAAACCCGGCAATGACCGATTCTTTTTCTGTTCCTGCTTCTCTGTGCAACTTGCTCTGCCTCTAACGACATCGCTGTCGAAGAGACGTTAAGACCTACCTAACTTCGTTTCAGTCGGTGTATGCCGTCACCCAAAATATGTAGCGAGTTCGTGACTTAAGCGTTTCGTTTGGCGGACTAAGAGAGACAGAGATATGTACTTACATTGTAAAAAATATTTTGGTAAACTTCCTTAACTGCAATGGAAGTTTTCAACCTATACACAGTATGGGAGGGAGTAGTGCCAGATATGAAGCTGCAAGTATAGGAATGTTTAGCGTCGCTACTATACAAAGTTGGGAACTTCCCTACGCATTTGACTGTTTCCTGAGCAAATGTNTTTAGCGTCGCTACTATACAAAGTTGGGAACTTCCCTACGCATTTGACTGTTTCCTGAGCAAATGTAGGAACGCTGCCACGGACGCATGGGAAAAATTATTTACTATTAGCACCTTCTCATTCTACGTGTACACCGATACGGTGCATTTGCCAATAATTTCTTACAGTGTATATCTTTCCTAAACTTGTATAGAACAAATTAATTTAACTTCCGTCGACAACTTCACTAGTCATTTAGGCTGCAGCGGGGAGAGGCGAGGACAAACGTGCACCCGAGCGAGTAGGCTCCTCTCATTTAATCGAAACACAACAAGATTTTAAAATATTCTTCAGTAACAGTTCGTGAATCGTGAAATCGTATTGGAATTACGGTTGTTGTTTCTGCGCAATTTATTAAGGTTGTATAGAGTACGACACTAAAATAACGTTTTTTCGGTGAGGGAGGGGGTTATAAAAGCCACAAAATTTGAAAAGCGGGGAGGGGGTTACCTTGTTCCTACACCTCTGCCTAGGAGACCATAACGGTGATGGCTTACGCGCAACTCAATTGATGAGGTACGAGTCTTTAACACAGTGGTTCGCAACTGCATAAAATAGGTGGGTTCTGTTGTTTTTAGCTTTACCGTGCATCCGAAATGCGACGTGGAAAACTTTTTTTTCTTCTTTTTTAAGTTTCGAACGCCACTCCCTAAGACGTTACATGCGGATGAAGGGTTCCGGGTTCAAATTTCCAATAAGGCGTGAATGTGTGTGTCGTTCAATATATAACCTGTCTCCGTATCAGCCTTCCGACAATTAAAAGCAAACGAAATTTTTAAGGAGGAAAANTGTCGTTCAATATATAACCTGTCTCCGTATCAGCCTTCCGACAATTAAAAGCAAACGAAATTTTTAAGGAGGAAAATATATATATATATANTGTCGTTCAATATATAACCTGTCTCCGTATCAGCCTTCCGACAATTAAAAGCAAACGAAATTTTTAAGGAGGAAAAAAAAAATATATATATATGTTCGAATACAAGTCAAGCGTGCTTGATTACGCGGTAGTGTCCAACTCGCATTCGAAAGGTTGCAGGCTCCATCCCCGTCGAATGAATGCACTGAGGATGGTTTTCACTAATGGGCTTTTCCTCTCCATTCCTAGCTGGCTGAGTTTTTTTTTTTTTTTTAATTAATGTAACTAAATTTTTATTACTATAAATATTTCGCAAATTTTGTGCAACATGCAGACATTACTAGTACTATTATTCGGAAAACATTTTTGAAATCATATTTTCTTTTCGCGCGTAGTTCAATGGATAAAAAAAATGTAAGGATCATTGTTCCCTACCTTTTAGTGATCGCCTGTTTACGTAATCGTATTTGTAGCCGCTGTTCAAATAAACCTACACACACATGTAGACTGTTCACGGTATAATGAGCACTTTTGAAAGCACTGCTTTGGATCTACTTGTATGCACGTTGTGTATTCTTCGGCCTTACGTAAACTTAACATTGCCATCGGCTTCGTCACTTTATTCATGCGTTGGTCAACTAAATCTGTGAAGTTAATAGAAAAGTAAATATTTTACAAATCTGTTAATTTTTACACTTCGATGCATAAAAAAAAAATTATGGGGAAGTAATAATTTAAGTTATCAGAAATGGTTAGCTATCACTTTTTGTTGCTCACTTTATCGCGAACAGCTTTAAGGCCACCGTCTACCTGGAACTTTTTCCCACGTTTAGGAAGAGAAGCGCGGGAGCGATAAGGGCTACACTGCCACGCGCATCAAGTACGCCATCGCCGCTAAGCGCAAGGCTCTGAACTGGCGTGCAGTGTTCTCGTCGTNGGGGGGGGCAAGCGCCCCACCCACCTCTTCACGTGCCATTCGCGGTTTCCTCACACTTCCTGAATCAAACCACCCTCGAAAAATCACTACGTCTATCACGTGTTTAGTTATTTCCTAAATATGCCATGTACCACAAGCGTTTTATACCTCTGTTAAAATAAAAGTATCTAATTTTCGTTAAAAGAAAGTTTTATGTATATTTTACTTATAAATTATAATATTTAATTTTTAATAAATTTAATAAAGACAGTGAGAAAACATGTGTGTTGGTAGCGCCTAGTAAAAAAATAGCTCTCATGCAAAATATCATTACAACTGATTGCGCTCGAATTTTGTGCTTTTTTTNGTAGCGCCTAGTAAAAAAATAGCTCTCATGCAAAATATCATTACAACTGATTGCGCTCGAATTTTGTGCTTTTTTTTAGTCGTAATTTTCTAGACTCCGTTAAGCGTGCCACGTGTCCTGATACTATTTTTAATATGCTATACCGGANTTTTTTAGTCGTAATTTTCTAGACTCCGTTAAGCGTGCCACGTGTCCTGATACTATTTTTAATATGCTATACCGGATTTATCATAACCAAAAGTAATTGCGAAAAAGCCTGTTTTATCCATTTCCTCTTTCAAAAATGAATTACAGAAGATTATATAAACCGATACTTAGTCCCGGTNAAAAAGCCTGTTTTATCCATTTCCTCTTTCAAAAATGAATTACAGAAGATTATATAAACCGATACTTAGTCCCGGTAGTCTCTGGGAGTAAACAGTTTTTTTTTATGCTCTGAATGATATTAAACATATTTGAAAAAAAATACAAAATTAAAACTTCCTTGTATTTTTTAATAAACACTGTTCTCCATATANGATATTAAACATATTTGAAAAAAAATACAAAATTAAAACTTCCTTGTATTTTTTAATAAACACTGTTCTCCATATAGCATTGTTTGCTTAGATGTCAGTCTTGTGATACCATGGTACAAGTTTCCATATGCTTAATATATTCATGAAGATAGTTTCAACTGAAAGAGTTTATGGTAAAACTGCCAAGAAACATTTTGGAATTAACAGCACAGCATTTCAGTAGACAGAATTAATCATTGCTTATAAAAATTTTACCATTGCTCTTTCCTGATTTTTCCAATCTTTTTTTCATAACCCATGGAGGACGTAATACATGTGTTATTTGTGCATTTTTATATCATACATTCTTAAATGAACATTATAGTATAGATAGAACATTACTTCAAAAATGTCTCTGCAACATCGTGCCTGTTGATAACATTTGACTTCCATTGTATATAAATTTATGTGGCATTTCACACGTATTAAGTTCAAACGTCACAAAAATTGCTAACAATGGTGATCTATATCTGGGAACTATAAAATGGTATTTACAGACTCTTAAACGGGACTATTAAACTTTCACTTTTTTTTTGTGTATATCCTTTAGATCTCTTTTACAAGGTTATGACTTACTAAGTTTTACATATTTTTGTTTCTATTTTCTTTACAAATTTTTACATGGTTATGTCCTCTACTTTCCCAAATATACATTTTGCCAGAACTGTTCTCATATTTAATGCTAAAGAAATCACACTCATCCGTTGTCACCCTCAGGTAAATCACGTTAGTTTCAACAAGTCAGATGAGTTTGTTCACGCGGGTATGTTGAAGCAGAGCATATGGACGCGTGAGTCTTTGCTCAGTATGCGGGAAACATATCACACCCGCATTCTAGTGCAAGCAAGGACAAACATGGGCTGAGTGGCTTGCCAAGTCATTTTCTTTAGCGTGTATTGCTCCTGGTACAACTCCGTCTGCTTAAATTATTCATGAGCTTCAATCAAACCATCGCAAACATATGTTTGCGAAACGCAGACTACCGCTCTAGTTAAAAAAAAAAAAATTTAAATTGCACTCTTAAGGCTGGAGTAATAGAACTCGCTTGAAGACAGTACTTCAAGGTGGGATTAATTAGACGCTCGTCATCCCTAGAGAATGACACTGAACGAAACCTTGGGATGGAATGGTAACGAAATGCAAGGGTGGAGGACTTGGGCAGTCAGTTGGTGCGCCGTCGAACTGGGGTGTGGAAGGTTCTGGAATCGAATCCAAGGTAAGACATGGGTTTTAGTTTAAGTTAGGCCATAAGTTAGTATGATGTCCCCGGGGGACATTAATAAGCCATCTCCAATTCCAATCCAAAACCCAAGAAAACCGACCAAGTAACGGCAACGTCCGCGTCGTAAAAAAAAACTGGTTAAAAGTAATGTGGCATTTTCTTTAAATATAAGACTTTTCAGGAAAAAAAAAATTCTTGATCATATATACCTATTTTATTTAATACACATTCCCGTCTCCCAATCCCCCCTATATATATATATATATATATATATATATATATATATATATATATATATATACACACACACACACAAAATCAGCAATTTCGATTAAGCAAATAATTTAAAAAATGTTAAGTAATAATCTACTCAACTGAACACGTTTCATTCTTGGACAACGCTTATGAATGCATAGTGTTACGCACGTGACCCTGCACCTGCCGCGGGAGCCATGTAATCTGTCTACGCGTGGTTCCGGCGCTGTGAGGAGTGACTCACCTCGACCCTCCCCTCCTCGTGAGGGTGACCCGCTCACCGCTACTTTGCCGGGTGGTAATAATTGACAGCCTACCTGGATGCTATTACAGTCCCTCCGCCTCTTGCCAGAGGAGTTGGCATTTTGCGAGGATGAACACGAATTTTCTGGTAATCACTGTCCTCGGTGTAACCTGACATGTACAGAATATTCTGAACCCAGGCCAACGACAATATAAATACTCCCGCAGATGGAGAGTAGACAGTGTTTGTGTTAGCCATACGGCTGAAATTCGTTAATCAGGTTAAGTACAGAAATCAGGTGAAGTATGGTGCAGCGAGAGGGACACCAGCAGAGAGGACGGACGAAGGTGGAGGGTGCGAGTCGACGGCAGACCAGTGTGCGTGTGTATGTGCGTGTGTTGACGGACAAGAAGGCGTGTTACATAACGAGTAGAATGCTACTGTGTATGGTAGCGCTTGAAGCTCTCTATAACTTTGCTGACTGGTGGAATCTAAACTGAATTAAGGTGGGACTGTATGAACATGTGATATGGACTTTATTGTGAATTTTGGAACTGTCAAATATGGACATACAGTTTATATAATAATTCAGTAGAATCTGAAACACTCATTTTTTATTGATGTTGGTTATTTTATTGCAATAATTTATGTGAGGTGGGAAAAAATTATGTAAATATTAATTGGAAATAGCAAGTGCTAGCCATTTATTGTGAGATATTAAGAAAAAGCATTTCTCCCATAGTGTTTGCAAATAAAGTAGGAAATTATTGTTAACTATTTTATTTAATTACGACCTCCATCCCTCAAAGAACCTGAATGTGAGAAGTTGTAACACTGGTGTCAGAAATGAGATGGAGGCATTCGTTCTGAAGTCGAATTGTAAAAAGGTCATACAGAAAGTTAGTTATACAGTATGCTAAAGTAATTAAAGTTAAGGCCGCAAAATTAGGATTGTTTCGCATTGAATAAAAAATAGGCGAATTTTGGCAGATATGGAAGCACTGCGAGAATTAATTGAAGAAGTGTGTGGTCAAATAAGTAGTTTTAAGGAATCAGTAAATATTCAAATACTCATAGTAGAGTTACTGAAACTGTAAATATCCAAATTTGTAGCATAAATGGCAATATAAATAGTTAAATTCGTATGGTAAGTATTGTATGGTTAGTACGGAGGAAAATAGACAGAGTCGACAAGCTGGATAACAAAACAGATAGTATGAACAAAAATGAAGATAAGAAAATAGACAATGTAGACCGGACGATAGAAGGAATTAGCGAGCTAGTGAATAATAAAATAGACTTCGTGGACAAGAAAATTGACAGTGTTATTAAAATAATGGACATGGTCGAGTGTAAAGTGAACCAGGAGATGAGCGCCTTAAAGGAGTGGCAAGTATTCCCACGACAACTGGGGAGAAGATACTCAGGGCCAGGAGCTGAGGGCGACCCCCACCGAGCCGACGGATGTGGGCATCATTGAGAAGGTAGAGGTCGCCGCCAATACAGCCGCAACAGGAGAGGCCCAGCAGTTCTGCAGTGTGGGTACGCCTCAGCCAGGGGTGGGTAAAGATGTCGTAACTAAGCCGGCCCCTTACGACGGACAAACACCCTTGCGTGAATACCGGCGCCAATTCAGGTCGCCCTAAATGGCTGTACCGACGGGCAGTGGGCGTACTACCTTGCGGCTGTACTGAGGGGACCCTGCCAGAACGACATCGACTGGAGTACTCCACACTAGTGTCGGCCTTGGAGCTGCGATTAGGCGACCGAAACCTGCGACGTGCCCACCATGCCCAACTGCGAAGCCGCACACAGCGACCAGGGAAACCACCGCAGGAACTGTGACACGACACCGTGCGGCTGTTTCAGTTGTCTCTGGAGGGATGCTCTGGAGAGGCACGCGATGTCATTGCAGTCAACTTCTTCGACGATGCTTTCGTCGGTACCGAGGATCTGCAAGCTGCACGCCTCGCTGCGTCTCACACCATGCAAGATGCCCTGGCCCGAGCACTGGAGGTGGAGTCAGCAAGACAGGTGTAAGTTCCCCAACGCCCAGTGCGGGCAGTGATGCTGAATGAAGACGAACAACAGCATCGACACACTGAAGGAATTGCAGACGACCATGAGGGACATCGCTTCCAGGGTCCGCGCTGTAGAGAGTTGTCGTCCCGCACTCAAACAGATTGAACGTCTGTCACGTGGGAAACTGGAGCTCCTGAGAGCCAACAGTTCTCAGCAGCAGAAAACAGGCAGCGAGGGCATGTGGAAATTCGACATCTTCGGGAAACTTGTAAGCACAGGCATTGAGACCAAGTGTCGGTGATTAATGGAGGGAAAGCCCCAATGTTATTGCATGTGCATTCTGTGAAAGAGGCCTCGAATGCCATACTGGCTGAGGGGAGCGAGAATTATGTTTTTTTGACAGATGGTCGTTTAAATAGTGGCGACTATAATGGTGGTAAGACCGGACGTCCTTGGGCCTTTCCCCAAACGATCGTCCGATGTTGTTGTGAGTTGATTTATAGTCTCACTAACTACAGTTGACTCTTCTATAAATATTCTCGTTAAATAAGCACTCGTGTAAGATATTTCTAAAATAGTTACGCACTCTACAGCTAACCGGAAATTTAGCAGAATAAATAAGTTTTTAATTAATTAATAACTGTAGAGTAATGCAACATTATGTAAGCCTACCTCTGAGTCGCAAGTTAATATGAAAACTAAGTAGCAATCTAAAGAATAATTTATCCTGCGTTTTAAACTATAGGGTGATTAATCTATAACTTGCTGAAGTAAACTGCCAGTGCATATCTGTGGGGCAAAGAGAAATAACCTGTTTCACTTTTCCCCGCACCACCATTTCATGGTGACACGTAATTGTCTCGGAATGTGTGTGCTTAAGCTAAATATCGTTTCATTGCATGTAAACTGGATGTACGAACAATATATGCACGGAATATAAACATTGCCCATAAATAAAAATGTATTCATCAAACAAAAAAAAAAAAATTTAGCGAAAGCTTATCATACATACAGACAGACTTAAAATAAATCAAAAGCCGCTACTCTCGCGTTGCTATGCTAGCCGCCACGACAGTTACACTACACAAACTAGTAAAGGAGAAGAAAGTTAAGGCAATAATCAATTGGTAGCATTCCGCACACTGCTTAGTCCACTTTGCCTCTCGGTTCACTTTACCTCACTCTCCCCTACTGATTTGGCGTCAAAATAACATTTTTAATGCGTTGTTTTCGTATGCATATATATTTGGACAAGAGAGAATAATCATTAAATTAATCGCGAGTGTCAAGTCGAAACTATTAGATATTTTATGAGTGCCGTGTCCTTTTTGAATTTTCCAACATACGACACGAAGCATATCAGTAATAAACTTATGCACAGAAACTTAAAACCTCTGTCGCTTTCGCCATTCAACTTTTGAAAATTGTCTCTTAAATGATTGAGCGGTACATATTGAAGTCACATGTTTTCAAGATAAAATAACTGGCCCCATTGACTCTTACTAGAGTAACCAGAGATACAGTGTTTGTGAACCGTCTAGTTTTCGAAGCGAAGGCGGGATAAGTTCAAGAGAGACTGTTATAGTCTGTTCGCGGTAAAGTGAACACTTTTGAGACCCTAGATACTTTTTCCTTTCATCTATTTGTTATTCTGTAACCACCTTTTTAAATATTCTCATGTAAGTAATAAACACAGTGTGCATATTCCACCACAACCGGATGTTTACGTCGAGCGCTGTAGTTAAATACATATATTGACTATTATTCCAAATGAGAGGGCTTTAAAAAGTTCTCACTTTAGCGTGAATAGCCTATACTATTTGTGGACTTTATTACAAAGTATTAAACTGAAAATGTTTTGTTAATGCCAGTAATTAAATTATTAGATCGATACATGCTATGATATGAGTCTCTTACTTACACTGAGCACTGTAAAATATTGCGTAATAGCGCATTGTGAAAGGCACTGTAGTATAATATATGTAGTATTGTAATTCAATTAGAAAATTCAATTTAGCTGTTTTAATTCTATTAATCTCTCTTACATTACCAATCTCGTCATGTCCAAGCACCTTTAACAAAGTCATAAATAAACACTACAAATGTTGCGTATTTATTCCTCGCGGTTAGTTACTGTACGGAACATGTCCGTTCGATGTTCTGTTTGCCTTTTTTTTTGTATGCGTCGTCTGCTTTATTCGCATCGCTCAGGAGTTGGGCTGGATTTGCTCACAGTTGATCGAGCAAAGGACCTAGTTATTTCGAGCATGGTTTCCAAACGCGGCTGAACGATGACGGAGTTAACCCGAATACTTTTCGTAAACACTTCTTGATCTATGTCCCGTGCTGTTGGTCAGATGCATCTCCTATGTTTTTTTTTACATCTTGTTATCTTCTTCTCTCTCTCTCTCTCTCTTACTCTTTGTCCGTCTGACGGTGTCTATTCAGCTGGTAATTTATTCCGCCTTTCATCTGGTCCTCTCTCTGAGGGCCCCTACCAGATAAACTTTATATATTTTACTTTTTTTTTAAGCATCTTTCAGTGCTGCCTTTTTCCGTCGAACGTTTTTTCCCTTCGGTGACTCGAGTCCAACTTATTTCTTCCCATTACTCTGCTGCACAACATTTTTTTTTTTTTTGCAACGACGAGAACTTTTGCATATACAGGAGATTTTTTTCTGTCTCACAGACACATCACCTTCATTGTAAAAACGCTTTCTTTGCTTCAGCGCATGACTTTTTTCCGCAAAGAAAAAGTTGTTAGTATATGAACCACTGCCAAGTAGGCTTGCCACAAACGTACGTTTTGTATGATCTATATATAATGACCATGGTAACCTTGCATTTTCGTCACAACAGTTCCGGAGACGTTTTTGTGTAAGGTCAGTTACACTGTATAGACAGCTTGTTCTCTGATAAGCAACGGTGATCAGTAAATAAGACAAAAGTAACAAATTAAAAAAATTTTATTCATAAAAAAATAGCTAGGACGGCTTCGAGACTTGAACCCATCCCCCTCGTGTTATCAGCCTAACGCCCTTTACCAAACGAGTTGCTTTTGTTGAGAGATTTGGGCAGCTCTTAACAAACGAGGTCTCGAGACCCGATGAGGGTGGAATGAGATAAGAATGGAGTAGCACCGGAATGCAAGGGCGGGGGAAACGGAAGGTTCCCGAGAAAACCCACCGACCAGCGCCATCGTCCGGCACGATTTCCACTTGCAAAAATCCGGGAGTGGCCCTGCCGCAGATTGAACCTCCTTGGTGGGATCCTAGCAATCTATCAACTCAGTCACCACGGCCCCTTTTACAAAAAGACAAATTTGTCTTGTTGTGTTTAGACTACTTTTGATAGTTAGGTTAAGTTATATAGTAACACGGGTAGGAATATATAGTCATCACTTGGGAAGAATTGAGGTTACAGATTTGTAGGATCACAGCACTCCAGAATGACACTAAAAGTCTGCAGGAGGACTGTACCTTTGCTAATTTGCAGTTTGGAAAAATTCTGAATAATTTGGTTTATGAGTTTGTGTCGGGACAAGAGTTACATACTGAAAACTACAATCTACGACAGAAAAAATTTAGTGTCGTTAAACAGTTACCCTTGTTACAAAGTAATATTTCATTTCTGTGAACAAAAGCAACTCAAAGAATGTTTATTTCTTTGCTTTAAACGAAGGCAATATTCCCATAAAACAAAAACTTATATTGAAACCTTCATCATCAGCAAACTAACGTTTCTGTAACCTTATATTTCAATTAAAGTAACATTGCGTTACTGTAAACAAAATTACCTCAAATAAATGGGTTTCTTTGCCACACAGAGAACTTTTAAAGAATTTTGTTAGAGTGTGTACGGTCCTAGAACCCAACACTTCGTTCAGAAGCTTTATCTTTGATATACTCACCTTGGCGAACGCTGAATGACAAAATATGGTGGCCTGTATATACAAATTCGTTAAGTCTACAATACAATTAACTATATTTATAGTCTACATGATCGTGACTCCCTATTTAGAAGATGGGAGAAAAGGTCAGGCTCATAGTTGGGCAGAACGCCAGCGTATTAAAGCAGAAGTTTCTGGGTTCGAATCCCGGTAATCACGTAGGCCATCGACTGTTCCTTTATAGGCTTGATATTAGGTTTATTTTATTTTGTTAGCCACCCCATATTAGCTTTTCTGCAAAACGTGAGGCCGTTTGTAAACAACAAACTGGGCCCACTGAGGTTTAATATAACTGACCAGCCACAGCCTGTCCATCTTTTTGGCAGACTGCTTCAAAATGACTGTACGGTACGCCCACCGAATTTCTACGCGCGCTGACCTGTCAACAAGTAGTTTCAGACATTCTTCAGGACAGTGCTTCCCGAGATGGCTACCTATTAAGTCGCAACGCGCGCAACTCAATCCTCCCGTAATATTTCGTGGCATGTAATTTAATGAATTTTAAGAAAATCTTGGTCCTCGTGGGCCGGATTGTATCACTTGTTACGCTACGGTGTCGCATTTGTGCCGTATAGTTGTGTGTGTCTCTTGTGTCGCTTAACGTGCTTACCGCGCGTCTGTGTGCTGACATATTTTTGTTGTTTGGTTCCGCGGCCTCGTAAGTGTTGTTCATGTCGTCTGTCCAGAAGATTGAATCTCACGTCTTATTTACTCGTTGAAGTAGTATTTTTTTTTTGTGTAACGCAAGCTCTAAGAACGTGACGCCTACCTACAGTTTTTCTCCGCGTTTCAGGCTGAGAAGCGCGGTAGCGATAAGGGCGAGACTGCCACGCGCATCAAGTGCCCCATCGCCACTAAGTGTAAGGCTCTGATCTGACGTGCAGTGTTCTCGTCGCACTGCCACTAAAAGCAACAAATATATCTGTCCGGAAGGCTGTTTTATTTTCTCTAAATCTGACTAAAATACCAGAATATGAAATATTACCAATAGCATTACACCAAGTTGCACTTTAGTCCACTAAGGCGAACCAGGTTCAATCCCCGGCCTGGTCATTCCCGAGTTTTCGGATGTCGGAATCGTGCCGGACGATAACGCTGGTCGGTGGGTTTTCTCGGGGATCTCCCGTTTACCCAGCACTACTCCATTCACACCTCATTCCACCCTCATCGGCTCTCAAGACCTCGTTGTTAAGAGCCACCCAAATTTCTCAGCTCTAAGTCCAAATCGGGTGAATAACAGACAACTCAGAACCCTGGCGATGTTCAAGGTCACCAGTATGCAGGTGTGTCAGCACATGAGCCTAAAACATTAGTAGTGTTGGCTACTGCCTTGGTTATGGTTTATGATGCTGTTGGCAAACCCCTTATAATGTACTTTTTACTTAATAGTGCTGCACAAGCATAATTTATCTTTGAAAAATAAGCTCAGATTTTGTCTCTCCCAAGCATCGAGGTAGCTGAAAGAGTTACTGTGTTGTGGAGGAGTTTTATGCTCTTCATGGGTACAATCTATTGTAAAATACAGTCATCTGCGGGACCTTCATATGTCTTTAATCATTTCTGATTATATCAAAATCATAAACCATCTCCACAGTCAGCTTTGGAGCCAGGTGATAGAGCAAAATAAATAGGTTCCTTTCCTCTGGCAGATCACTACTTTGAATAACCTGCTCAGGTTTACATCCTTCTGAGTGCAGATGTATATGCAAAGATTTGTATGAGTGGATAAATTGAGCTTGGCAAGCACATGCCTATCATCTTGGAGTATACGTTTGAATGGTTTCTTCTTTCTCCTTGGTGAGTGCCTTGAATATTTTCCCAGTTCTCCTGATTCAAGCTCTGTGATAATCTCCATGTTTCTTGACCGTAGCGACTCTTCTGACTCAGTCCTAAGGAAGTTTAGGGAAATTGAAGAACCTCTATCTGTCGGCGCCAGACAACCAGAAGACGACCACCGTGAAAAACAATTATTCACTCATTGTGGTGATATTTCTGGTCGATGTAAAGCGTTTTTTCCCTTTAAGGAACCACGCCCACCTCTCGGGGAATACCGTGTCTATGAAGAACATCGTTTCCATGCTCTCGAATGAAAATTGGAACTCCAATGGAATTTCAATGCCCTCTGCAGATAATTAATGAATAATTACTTAGAATCAGCTTTCATGGAACCATATGACAATGTGTCTCAGTCCTTGCATGTATCGGACTCAGCAGTAGGAGAGTGCTTTATTCCCCATTACAGTGTTTTGAAGGATGCAAGCTTAACCAATAAATTTTGGAATATTTATGACGGCAGTTCTAAGACTGACAATGGAGAATGAAGTTTCCATAAACGATAGTCTTATTCCTGGCCCTTAACATGAGACGAGCATTGCTGTTGTCATCATACATTACACACTTCACCAAGCAATAGTACAGGCATACCATGGTTCACTGAAAAGATAGCCCATACCAACTCATTTTGTGATATGATGTGCCTACTCTGCCCATCTCTGTACATCAGCTTAATATTGCCACCCAAGATCTGTCATTACAATTCCTGGCAATTCATAAACTGTAACAGTTGGCCTTTGATGAAAGCCATCAGTATTGCTAGTTGTTGATGATATTATCGATATGTGTCGCCGTCGATTTTCAATAATATCTGGGCGCTATGTATCGCGCCGTTACCGATCTCTTCAACATGTTCCGGAACGATACTGAAGAAGTAGATATGAGAGAGCGTGCGCTTTGGCGAGGCAACTCGCCCTCGGATCTCGGCCGCACGCGCCTGCCCCATATCCGCGGCCCCTCTGCTGTCACCTTGCTCCTTCTCGAGGGCAGACATCCGCACGCAACTACGGCCCGAGGCCAGCTATTTACTAAGCGCCTTCCATTCCGCGCTCCCGCCAGCCGCCCGCATCTACTTCCCTTTATCTCGGCGAGTGGACACGGCACGCTACTTACTGCCACCCCGCGCCGTCACATACTGTCCGCCGGGAAAACATCGCCCTTCGCCGCACCGCAGAACAAGCAACCGCACAGAAACGGAATGACGTAGCGCTTCCTTCTACGCAAGCCTTGCTCTTTCGCATGGATGTCAAAGACTGGAGATGAGACTGTTCATTGTTAATCGAGCACTTTTGAAAGCCCGAATTAAGATCTACTTTTCCCCCTCATTTCGTATCCTTCCATCATACGTAAAATGTACATTGACGTGGGTCTGCTGACTTTATTCATGCGCCCGTAAAGTGAAAACGTGAAATGGTTCGGAACCTTTATCTACTACCGATATGCCGATTCGTTCTCTAATGTGTTTTAGAGCAGAAATAAAAACAAACCTGACGTGCGATAAATTTAAATATTACACCCGCTGTACAACGACAAAAATTATAACTATTTTTCTTAACTCGCTGCTTACTTACCTGAGGCAACGTTTACGTGGATAACGGGCAGTAAGTTTTTGTCAAACGTCGATTTTAAAAGTGCTTACTTTGCCGAGAACACCGACCACACATTTTTTAGTCTTTTTGTACATGTCCTCAAAATTGCCACAACCTACGCCAACATTCCTTGATAGCGTTGTTGACAAAATAGCAGTCCACTGTTGGGATTGTAGAGGGATACAAGGAAGAGTGAACATACGAGATGCACAGTAGACAATCTCCGTGTTCCAACGTAGGACTGCTTTTCTGCCAATAGGACTATTAAAAAAAAGTCTATTGAATTAGAGGTTTTAACACTGTTTACAGTATTCCTCCTACCTAGATTTAACGAAGCTAGAATTTATTGAAGTTAGTTCAAAAATTTAATTCAAATAAAATGGTGGGTGTGTTGAAAATTCAAATGTAAACAAACATGTTTATCACTCCTGACAGACGTATTGGCGATGGATGAGTCAATGTTTTGTATATGCGTAGTAGGCGAAAATCAATCTACCTCGTGTTTAGTCTATGGCTGGGACTCACTTAAATACCACTGCGCACCTATTTTGCGCATTACCTTATACACCCTCTACGCGCCACTTGTAAAAGTTGTGGAAATGAATAATATAGAGTATTGAAAACAACTGTATCCGACTTTAGCCGTATAAATTACTTCATCGCATCTCGTTGATTTANGAATAATATAGAGTATTGAAAACAACTGTATCCGACTTTAGCCGTATAAATTACTTCATCGCATCTCGTTGATTTAATTGTAATGTTTACATTCGGAGATACTAAATATTCCGGCATTCTTGAAAATGCAAATATCGGCGTAAATGAAACAAAATGGCCAGGTACTGAAATAAAAATTAGTAAACAACAGTATTTTGGACAGCTCTATATTCTAAAAAAACAAGGACTGAGGTGAAACCTCTTTTCACACTTTTAGCAATCGCTGCGTATGTAACTAAAGTCACACGCTAGTTCGAATCGACGCTGGTCTGGGATGGAAAGGAATACCATTTTTTCCTCGATAGATATACATATATACTTCTTACGCCGTGGTAGAGATTACATACAGGAAAGATCAACTCTCANATTTTTTCCTCGATAGATATACATATATACTTCTTACGCCGTGGTAGAGATTACATACAGGAAAGATCAACTCTCATTCTCAGAAAAGACGATTTAAATATTCGTGCACATCCAGCGTAAATCACTCAATACCTAACTGAGATATTTATAGATCTATGATGGAAGTGAAGTTTAAATATTACGTTATAAATATAGCGTACTAAATCAAGCCGTATTTAATGACGTACAATGTTGTAAGACGTGTAGTTATATTGTTCATGAGACAAATAAATTGTAATGTTAATGCATTATTGACAGATGCAGAGGAAAAGAGGCCAGGGCGCGTTTTATGCTTATAATTTGTATTATGTTAGTTCTACTGTGCTTGCGGTTACGTACTGTTTGATTGTTTACTTTAAGAAACACTCTAAAAGTACCACCTGTAATGAAATTGATGCTTTAAAATATAAATCAATACTTAGAATTTTTGTTTACAATGAAATTTGAGCCTTAAAATGAATATTTCAATGTAAACCGGCAATAATGTTTAAACGTTGTTTGGGCCCATACATTGTTTACTGGCGTCGTAAGAAATAATTAAATTGTTAAAAAATTTCGTTGATTCCTGAAGGACTGAATTTAACTAGATCTAAAGTTACAATGTAAGTTGTTAAGGAAATATGTAGCTTCTTGTTAAATGTCTACAACAACATAAACTTTTTTTTACCTAAATGCACTAACATGCAAATAGTAACCTTAATACTGTCGCGAAATTAACGGATAGAATATTTTTTCGAAATAGAAAATTTTTTTTTTATTGTTATTAAATAAAAATTTTCTCAAAAATAATTTTTCGGNTAGAATATTTTTTCGAAATAGAAAATTTTTTTTTTATTGTTATTAAATAAAAATTTTCTCAAAAATAATTTTTCGGACGGGGAAGTCGATTTACGAAGAATGGTTATTTTACGTGGCACACTGCGCATTTGTTGGAAAGTGATTGGTTCCGAGAAAGTTTTCGAACATGTCATCAGTAAAGTTCGTTAGGGTTTGGGGTCGCACGGTAAAACGTGCTTACGGGGGGAGACATCTCGAGCGTCTGCCGGCACGGTTGCAGCAGNTAGGGTTTGGGGTCGCACGGTAAAACGTGCTTACGGGGGGAGACATCTCGAGCGTCTGCCGGCACGGTTGCAGCAGCCGCATGCCAAAGCTTCCTTGTTGCGACTGACCTTCAGATTATAGCCTCGCCCCCGCCGGTTGTTGTCGTTCCCAGAATCCTTCCAGAGCCACTGCGACACCGTCACGTCACCACGTGTGTTTTCCCACCGCCCTGACATAAACACAGGAAATTCACCACGAAAAATAATTAATTTCCCATGCATCGTTTCAGTTATTTGGGAGCAGAACTACGTGTTACTAACTCCAAGGTTCTGCGCCTCGCTCGGTTAAGATAACGTAAAGTTTGAATTATTATACAGCGTGTCCCGCGACGTAAGGACGTGGAACCGATAAACTTTACTATATGCTGTTCACGGTAAACTGAACACTTTTGAAAGCCCTGCTTAACATCAACTTGTATGACATGCATGCATATTGTGTATTATTCCACCATATGTAAAATTGCAAATGACATGGGCCTTANCCCTGCTTAACATCAACTTGTATGACATGCATGCATATTGTGTATTATTCCACCATATGTAAAATTGCAAATGACATGGGCCTTATCGTTTAATCCACGCATCGGTCAATTGAAGCAATACAATTATTAGGAAAGAAAACATATATGTATATATATATAAATAATTTCATTATTTACAAATATTTACCCCATANTATCGTTTAATCCACGCATCGGTCAATTGAAGCAATACAATTATTAGGAAAGAAAACATATATGTATATATATATATAAATAATTTCATTATTTACAAATATTTACCCCATAATTTTTAATTCAGCGCTAAGATATGGAACTACTTTCCTTCCGACGTTACCAACATTCTTGGGCTAATGCCAGTCAATGTGCCTGTTAAAATATATGCAGCTAGTGCCAATGAAATTTTTTAGAGGTTGATTTCAAAAGCACTGAACAGTCTTTAGCATGTTTTAGACATTGTTCTGATTAAAAAAAGGTTGCATTTACCAAAGTGATGTTGCTATGTAGCTTCTTTGATTGAGTCATAGCCACATTGCATAAACACCTGTAATGATAATATGAAGCCGCCAATCTAACTGGTGTGCGCGATTTGGGTTGCAGTGTGTTTGTAATACACGTTTTTAAGACAAACTGTGTTCACAATCTGTTTCCACCTGAAGATAAATAACCCTTCAGACTAGGGCGGAATACAACTTTCAACAAATCACACTTGCTGCGAATGTTAAGAACACTATTTTGAAGCTCTTCAACATGGCCAAAAAATTTAATATTCTACTGTTATAACATAAAACATTCTGGGTGGATATATGCAAAAATAGCATAGGGCCACGCTTTGAACTTAGCTGCAAACTTTCCACCTATAAAGTAATAAATCAACAGCGCTTGAGTTAACACTATAATGTTGTACGATGGAAAGTCTGCACGACAGTTCGTAACCTCACACATAGGGGCGACGGAATACTTAACTTGCGTGCCAGTGCCATCCTTATTGCACTTATCGTTTCCTTATTGTCGTGTTTAAAAGCGGAAAATAACTTAAGTGTACGGGCTGTTACGAATGCTTTTAAGTCAATTCATGCCTGAAATGGGCTATGGGTGTAGCTAAATAATGAGTCATGATTAGGTAGAGCACAGCAGTATAAGATGGCGTTAATTGAACATAAGTATTATACAATAACTATTTACGTGACTATTGATCGGGGGAGCTTCAACGGAAGACAAATATGCTAATTAATTATGTTAAGTTTTATTACCGTATGCCATTACTATTACAATCTAATTGGGAAGTCCCAAGTAGAAAGTCCCAAGCAAAAAAATTTCATATGCCAAATCCTGCCCCTTTACCAAATAAAACCGGAATTGTTACTCCATATGTAGTTGTAGGCGACGAGGCACCTGGGCTCCCAGAATACGTACTACAATGTTATGGACGAAAAATGTTATCTCACCAGAAAAGGATCTTCAACTACTGGTTTTTCATGGGCTCGTGGGTACGTTGAATGCACTTTTGGAGTATTGTCTAACAAGTGGCGGGTGTTCCATCCAGCTGCGAATGTAAAACAGGAATTTGCTGTTGACGTTAGGCAGTCGTTTAATGCAGCTGTTTTCTCACTCTTGGTTGGTAATTTCCTCTGGTTTTCAAGCTAACTAAATATTTTTTTTGCCTGGAATTTGCTGACATTTGACGATAATTTCTATGGTTTTTTTTGGTAATACTGAGTGTTAAATTTTAAATAGTTTGCCTACCGTAGTTAAGTGTAAAACATTGGAAATATCAAACCTGTGATTTTCTCTACATGTCTATTGTTTAACCTAGAGTAGCTTTGATGCACTGCTTTTGGTGCATNATTTCCTCTGGTTTTCAAGCTAACTAAATATTTTTTTTGCCTGGAATTTGCTGACATTTGACGATAATTTCTATGATTTTTTTTGGTAATACTGAGTGTTAAATTTTAAATAGTTTGCCTACCGTAGTTAAGTGTAAAACATTGGCAATATCAAACCTGTGATTTTCTCTACATGTCTATTGTTTAACCTAGAGTAGCTTTGATGCACTGCTTTTGGTGCATNAATATCAAACCTGTGATTTTCTCTACATGTCTATTGTTTAACCTAGAGTAGCTTTGATGCACTGCTTTTGGTGCATAAGCATCATGTTAAAATCAACATAATGCATATTCTTAAATTTTAAGCAATTTAAGATGTTCACGATTTGTTAAAATAACCCTGCTCTGGAATCCACGAGCGTTGTTACAATACCCGTCTAACAAAAGTGAGTTAAGCTTTCCAGTTATTATTAGCTCTGTTTTAAATTTTATTCATATTATCACAGCACATGTCTCAATAATAGCTTTCATATAAATTAAATATTGGCATCAGGCAGCACACCAATATAAATAGACAACATCGTAGTTTTCCATTTACAGTCACAGTAACTACTAAATTGCATTTATCAATTCTGTGTCTGTAAACTAATATGGCGAAAAATATTTCAATTATAACATTTTGCTTTATGATATTTCGCATTATTTGTATCCTTTGAAGTTTGTGTGGATCCGGTGACTCACACGCTCGTGTTTTTCGCCCAAAGCGTCGTCAAAATGTTGACATGAGAGAATAGACTCCTTAAAGATGCTGGACAGAAACGTCCATTATTTTATACTTGTGCCGAATACCATTCAATTTGCAGACATTACATGTGATTCCATTTACCTCACAACAAATGATTCATAGGTTTTGTTTATAACATGCCAGAATCCCAAATATCTAGATGAATAAAAAATGTAATAATTTGTAGAAATTAACTAACTTACACCTGAACAAAGATTGCCTTTAATTACCTCATTACCTACATGTAACAGTATAGGAAAACAAATTTTTATTTATTAATTCTTCATTTTTTGATTTTGTGCGTCTTCATAATTAAGTGAAACAAGCACGCAATATTAATATTTGTCACTTAAAAATTTGGGGAATAAACCTTACCAAACCTTTTGTGATGAAAAAAAAAAAAANCGCAATATTAATATTTGTCACTTAAAAATTTGGGGAATAAACCTTACCAAACCTTTTGTGATGAAAAAAAAAAAAAATTCTATTCTACAGAACAGACGTTTTAGTGAATACAAAATAAGTTCTTATTTATTAATTGTTAGNAAAAAAAAAAAAATTCTATTCTACAGAACAGACGTTTTAGTGAATACAAAATAAGTTCTTATTTATTAATTGTTAGTAAACAGTTAATTCCGCACCAAAAACAACTGCGTCTTTGTCACAGTTGTTTACATCGGTTTGTAACGAATGCACGTGATTTAATACAGTATTTATAAGGGTCACTATACTCGCGGGCATTCCGAACAACATCCGAGCGGGCTCTCGTTTTAAACTGCATGAGAAAATGCTTGAATGCATAATGCTGCCATGCTCAAGGACAGCAGTATCGTTCCCGGCATGCATGAAGCATGAGCGAGGTGAGATAAAAATGGGAGTGAACCAGCCGCGAAACGACGAAGATGAACATGGAAAATGGACTTTCCTGAAAAGAAAACACTCACGTTACGTCATGGTCGACATATCGCGACGCATGATAAACCCAGTCCAGGATCGAACAGGGGACCTCGGAAATTAGAAGGTAGAGACTAGCCTCTGAACTCGTAGCATAGCTGAATAAACCAGAATTCTCTTGAGAACTATTAGGAAGGTTGTCGGTGCAATTTACAATATTGCTAAAAACTAGAAAGTAATACTAATAGAACACACTGTAAATGAAAATAAATTTCCAAAAGCACCGCATTCCGCTCCTGCGTCAGAGAAAACACGTATTGTGCCTTCAACGGACGAGGATTGAAAATGTTTGGGTTGTTCTTGCAACAGCTGGAAACATTAATAAACTTGGGTAAACGTATGTTACAGTACAGTAGAGCATAGGGAACGAGGCACTGGGTTAACTCGACGTTCCTTGGAACTCGACAGCCTTGCAGGTTATTAGAGTCAAGTGGCGTACGCCTTCTTNGCACTGGGTTAACTCGACGTTCCTTGGAACTCGACAGCCTTGCAGGTTATTAGAGTCAAGTGGCGTACGCCTTCTGCCAAGAATATTTTCGCTGTAAGAGACGATGAAGCGGCGCGACGCAAAAATCAGTGTTGGAAACAATTAAATATCCTAAGTTTAAAAAAAAATAATTGTATTAAATACGAATAAAATTTTGAAGAAGAAAGTACTGTAAATTTAACTATTCATAATATTGTTAAAAGTAATACTGCTTTGTATTTTTCGAGTTAAAATTTTGCATTTATTTTTACGTGATATTATTCACATTTTATTTCGTATTTTGTGTTAAAATCTGATAGCAAACTGCATTTGTTTACGTTTTTCTTCAAGTATATGCTGTTCACGGTAAAGTAAGCACTTTTGGAGTCGTAGACACTTTTTCCTTTCAGCCATTTGTTATCCTTGAACCGCCTTTTTGAATAAATATTGCCATGTAAGTAGTAAACACATTGTATATATTCCACTACACTTGGAAGTTAACGTCTAAGGCTAAAATAAAATATATTGATTCACTATTATTCCGAATGAGAAGGTTTTCAAAAGTGCTCACTTTACCGCGAATAGCCTATAGTGAGTTCTCAATTACATATTTGGCCTTAATTCCGCAAAGTTCGATATTTTACTGACTCGACGCCTTCATGGTCCCCATTATGTCGATTTTCTGAGGTCCTCATTTCCTAGTACTCATTTAAGCTATTTACTACCGTGAAAATTGAATACTGAATTATTCTGCTGCCACTTTCTCTTTTGATTTTTTCTGAGCGTGCACATCGACGATCAAAGTTTTCCGACAGCCGAATGTAGTTAAAATGGCGGAAAGTCTGGTGTCGAACGCAAACGGCAGAGTGGATCAGTAGTGTCGTCGAACTTCTCCGAGCGATCGGCCCTAGAGGCCAACACCTGGACGCAACCACTGGAAAATATGGCCGGCCGAGTCAATGTCGACACACTTGAGCGGTGAAGATGAAGCTGTCTAGTTCTCAGGCCAAGGTGAATGACTGTTCCACCAAGCTGTTAGGGGCAAAAAATTTATAGGGATACGTTACAATGAATGAGCAAGCAGCATTATAAAATAAAATAAAGCGAGCAAGCGGGCGCCATAGAAGAGCACGGTCTCCTGACGCCAGCGGTAATTCCAAACTGTTGCTTGTCATTTGTGCTAACAAACAGGTTGAGTGCTATATAGATGATTGTGTGAGTTCTTTCAGATGAACATCTTCACTAAAGATGCTTAACATATGTATCTATCTCCGTACACGAAGACCGATACACACTTCTCATGATATACTCCTTCTGGCACAATTTATAGTGCTCGCTTTCAAACTGAAACGTTATTATTAAAACATGCTTTGTATTAGTTCGCAAAAACAAGAAAACATATATTTTATATTCCAGCTATTCTTATATATAAAGTTTGTGATCTGTAACATTCCCATTTGCAAAATGTAAAGATCGCCTGAGAATTTAAAACTAATGAATGGGTTTATCCTTACGTAGGTGACACATCTCACGTGTAGAATAACTCTTCTTCTGCATAATGATACATATGTATTTAAGACATATTGAGTGTTTCTTGTTCTGGATAGCCATTCCGTACACTGCTTTAGAATAACGTACTTTCAGCGACGAAGTTTAAATAACATTTTAAAATGTACGAAGGGGAAGTTAGCCAAGTCTCAGCGTTACTCAGATTCTCATCAAATAAAAATTTGTGTTTCGTGTGTTCATTAAACTGTATTAAAAATATATATAGTACAAAAACCTTAGTTCGCTTTTACATATCTTACTTTATCGCAAATTGATGTCGAGAAAAATGGCTGGCTCGTAAACTGCAGTAGGAAATTCCATAAGCATTCTGCTAGCAGGGCGATCAAAGACGAATCGCAGACTGGGAGTCGAGGAATGATAGGAAGAGCGGATGCAACTCCCGTGACAGATGCGAGGCAGGGAAGCTGAGAAGATATCCTCTAACACCCACATACTGATCACTTTCTAAGAGTTGGCGTGGCGGTGCTTAGAATTACATTTGGCTCCCTCAAAGTAGTTTTCTCTGCAGCAGAAGAACTTGAATCTCGAATTATTTAAGTCTACTTTCAGTTAGAGAAAAGTTCTGTGCGATAAACTTTCAGTGTAGTTTCAATTCTCTCCCTTCGGAACGACACGCACACAGTGGAAATAGTTAAATAAGATTTGATAACTTAAGTGATATAAAACATTTCTGATTACGTTACAGTTCCACAGTAACGTAATTTTACATATTCTGTTGAATTATCTGGTCAACGTTATTGGTAATTTATTTCAAAATATTTAGCACACAGTGTATTTGTTTCTTAATATTTATATCGTAGTGCGTTGTCTTCATGCTGACGGAAACATTTTAAGTGGGATGAGCAGAAATTCCGTTGAATAAAACCACGCAAAGAGATAACATATCTAAGAAATTAAAGGGAAAAAAAGACGAAAAAATTTGAATTAACTCCCACCAGTGAAGACGGACTGACACAGAGCTGCAGATATATGTGTTCCATATTTCCTAATGCCGAATGCTTTCAATTATCAAAGTTATTCGTATTTAGTAGTGAGCTTTTTTTTACGGTTTGCAACATGTTTCCAACCGTCATTAATGTTTTGTCCATCTTTGTTTTCAAGTTATCTTACTGTTTCTCTAATTATATTATTGTTTTTCTCTTGTAGAAAATTCGAATTTTGACAGCCACACAATCACGTTTTATACAAGTTTTGTATGAATTCGACATAATAACTTCGGATGCACGTTCATCACGGATCAATAGTTTGAAAACGCAATACTATTAATTATCTGAAGTTATTCGTATGATTTCTACACGTCTTTGAGTTTGTACATGAACCTCTAGTTCATTGAAAATAACAGAGGACGTATTTAAGAGAGGTGGATAACATGAAAACAGACAAAGATATACAACCAATTCAAAACATTTTTCTGTCTTTAAATGGGGCCATGGAAATATTCGGGATTACCGGTCTTGTTTAACGTTTACCGGACGCGTATGCATAACTAAGTTTTTAATGGCTTATTACCAGAATGTTAAAAATAATAACGATTTCGTCCTGTGTTACTACACTTAGCCTTGTCTTTTAAACACTTTTTTTTAGGAAAAAGCGTTTTAATTTTCGAACGAAGTTTCTCAGTAGCTTGCAAATGTGCGACACGCAGAGTGCAATCAGGAGTTGCCGATCGCAAAAGACGTTCTAGACCCACTGATAAGTGCTGCTGATAAATAGTTTCGTTTACAATAAATCTATAACAAATTGCATTTGGAGCATTGTCTTTCTGTAAGCATATCTGTGCATTAAGATTCGCGCGTGCAAAACTAACCGGTAACGGTTCTGGCTATGTACATATTTGTTTGTGTTGTGAGCAAAATTGCGTAACTTGAGGACCTAAAATTGTTATTGTAATTTGGAAATCGATTAATTTTTGTTAACCAAACGCGAAGAGTTGATTCTGTATTGTAAATTCTGATGTAAAGACTGTGTATAAATATTTTAATTAATTCATTTGAAATTTCGAGTTACTAACGCGATTGTGTAGCAGAAAACGCTTTAGCCATTAGTTTACCAACTCACAACCAGTGACTCACTTGAGATGGATAACTCGTCTGCTCTGGAATTACGGCCGCTATAAAAAAAACCATAAACAATGAGTCAAGCATTTCCACGTGGCATTCAATTCCTTAAGTCGATATTTCCCAAATAGAGGTGCATATTACGTTGGTGAGTCAAACATTATCATATAAGTTTGGAAAGACTCATTAGGAATAAAATATACTTATTCACTATTAAAATCTAAATGGACTTCTCGCATATGGCACTCTAAAACAACAATAAACAGTTTTAATGAATAACAGAGCTCTTTTATTCACCTTAAAGTTACGGTATCCATGTAAAAAATTATTCAAAATCAACTATATGTTCCGAATGTCAGGTTGCCATAAGTAGGGATGCTAGTAAGCAACAGTTTAAAAACAGAAGCGGTCAGATTCGGCAGAGTTATCAAGTCTTCAATGAAAGTTTAACTATCTACAGTCCGTCCGAGGAGGTATGAGAGCTCGCCCCGTAGACGAGTGTCACAATGTTAGTCGATATCTTCCAGAATGTTGTGATTTTACGTTTTTCACGCATTCTGCAGTTGATATTGTTATTTATAACATCAATAAACATTCATACTAAATCGTATTTTTTTTTTTTTTTTTTTTTACAAAAATTTCCCACAAACGGGTTATTGTGATAAAAATCTTCAGCTCACTCAATTACATATTTCAGACAACTGAAATGTTATTTTTAACTACATTATATTCTTATTCAAGCCCTTTCAGGGCTCGAGCTAAAAAGACAAGCGCATTATAAGAGACATTTACTTTTAATGTCGGGAAACAAACCTTTATTGATTCTATTCTTTGATTTGAAAAACACATTGGAGCATACACCTATGCAAGAAAAGTCTGGAAATTACCCCCCCCCCCNCCTTCAATCTATGAACTCGCAAACTGCAGTATGTATAACTCTGGAAATTTAATTTATATTCTGTTGCGACCGCCTTAGAAATATCTGCAAATGGAACTGAGTAGTATTAAACAGTCTTCTCGCGTGATCATCAACTAACAAGTATTCATTAGACCCATATAAGCGCTTCATATAACGTCTCACTTGATTGGAGTTTATGACGCTTCTGTTGACCAATGACATGAAGCTTCAGTGAAGACTACGCTGAGTACGAACCTCGAAGAATGTTATTTATCAGCAGCTGCGTCTCATTCCTAAGAGAAGGATTTTTAAAGCCACCAGCTGCCACAACGGATAAAGCCTCGTTATATGTAATTGCAAGCCTGTTTACCGGCCAGTTTTGAGTTTCGTGCACCTGCTCTTCTGACTTGACCTTGCGAAAGCGCGCAATCAGAGATTATCCACGGTGGCGCGAAAGATCTCTCCTCTTGTACGCTGAAGAAAATGAAAATTTTTAATTTTCAGAACATTAAAATGATAGTTATTTGATGTGCCTAATTAAGTCCCCCATATAATTCTAAGACATAAAGAACTAAAAAAATTAATTATATCTATTTTTACTGTGCATATTACAATACGCAGTCCTATCATAGACCCTAGAATTTTTTTTACTTTGATCTCGGAATGTTTTATACACTACAGTTTGTGTCTATTTTGGGTTACTTGCCCTTGTTTCTTAGAGTTACTAGTTGTAATTCAATTTATTTGGATCTCAAACTGAAGAAATATTAATGTCCGAAAAACCGACGTCAATAAAATGTTTTATCTACCGTAAAGTTATACTTCTAGCTCATGTTTTAACGTCTTACTAGTCGTTAGTTTAAAAATCGTTGTCACCTGCAACTGCAGTATCTTTTTGCTGTATGCAAATAAAAATAAAACGTGTCGTGATTGTGTGAATAGTAATGAGGAAGTAGAATTTTTTTTCACACTAAAAGTGAGCATTTAATTGTACCTTAGACGATACTGCAATTTTTCCCGCGTGTGCAAACAGATTCCATATCCATTCAGACACGGACGTTGATGGGGTGAAGGGGGGGGGGGTAGTTGTAAACCCCTCCTTTTTTTTCCATTACGTTGTCATTAGTATTAAAATTATTAGTAATCCTAACTGTGATAAAAATATGCAATTATTTGGGCAATATGCTGACATTTATTATACTGTGAGGTAGTTTTCTTCTATACTTTGCTCTAATTGTCCCCTTCCTTCACCACAGTCAATGAATTCTCCCCCCCCCCCCNCTGTATTCAGAGAAATATTAAATAATGAGGTAAACAGAGTTTTGAAAGTGCTGTGTCCTGTCGAAATTACTGTGTATGTATTAAATTAAATTGTGTGCGTGCATCTTCCTCTCTGTGCGTATATTTGAATTTAACTGTATTTGTGTTTGCTAAATCATTGAACTATAGTTATATTCAAGTCGTACCACTCACTCATCACCGCGGCCGAGATTACAAAGACGCTGCTTCTAGACAATAAGGCTACTGCCAACGGGCGAATAATTGATGTGCAGTTTGTGCGTATCGAGTGTAGATGAGTTCAGAACTGCAAACTTCCTTGATTCACCGGCTGTTGCACGATGCGCGCACGCAATGAACCGTATTTTCCTTTGTGAGAGAATATAAGTCGAGTTAACGAAATCAAACAAACCTCTGGTTGTTCCAAACAATTACTACACGCAGGGGCGGACAGTCCATCCTTCAGATGAAGCGGATGCTGCGACCTGAAAGGAAGTGGTTGGATATAGGCCGTTCACAGTAAAGTGAGCACTTTTGGAAGCCCTGCTAAATTTTTATTTTCAGCCCATTGAATGCGTATCTTTCTGCGAACCTATCAAAATAAACACTGCCATGCGACTTTCAGCTGGCGTTGGTATCATCTGGCTCATATACCCACCGCATACTCATTAAATAAACAAAAAAAAGTAATAAATATTGCCATTAGCACTATAAACACGTTCATGTTAATTCCAGAAAAATATATTGGTTTGTGAATATTGATCGATGTAGACGATTCTTTTTTCTGTTTGGGCGTAAATTAATGCCTTTTACTATTTTCGACATTTCCGAGGACATAAGATAATATCTTTGATTTAGGTCGTCAACAGAAAAGCAAAAGGTTTAAAAATTATACTTGCCACAATAAAAACAACGTCAAGACTTTTCGAACGTTCGCCTTTAAAAAGTGGTACAGCTGAAACTTTTAGATAATACGGTGTTTTTACTCTTTCATACAGAAGACAACGTGCCTCAAACAAAAGTAAAATTATCTAAGAATTATGTTTAACAACATGGAACTGCTAGTGGAATTATATTGCATACACACACTATAGAAAAAAATCTGTATTTGTACAAGAAATTCTTTTGGAAACTGGTTACCAAATATATTTTTTAACACTATAAATAATGTAGACTAAATTTGTTGAAATTTAGCGGGGAATGTGTGAAGCGAATATTCAGTTCTTACAATCAAGTAATGTACAAATCAACTTTAATATAAATATTAAGATATATAAAGGGTTTTTTATGTTTTCTAAATTACTGTATTGTAAATAAAAATATTATATTTTTAGAGTTACAAGAAAACATTTGGCAACTAGTTTCCAAGCAAATATTATTTACTGTGTACCTCACAAATCAATATTTTAACACAAGGCTACACGCAAGCAAATAGGCGGCGTTGCTATTATATTACATTTACTGTAGAAAAAGTAATTATTGTCATGAAACTAAATGACAGAGCAGAATTGATCCAAATTATTACATCATACTCCCGCAGTAATATTTGTCACTCGATGCAAGTTGAAAAATAATTCGTCCAGCCACGTAGTTTTTAAAGCACATAACACTAACGTTGGTAATTGTGCAGTTTAGGGGCTTTTCTGCAACCCCCCCCCCCNNAAAAGTTGTATATTTCCACTCTACTAATTATGGAGAACACGAATATACTAGGGGCATTAACGTCAGACTAATTTCGTAATATGTGCCAACCTAACCTAACAGAACCTAACCCCAAGATGAGTGAATCACTATTTTAAATTTTTAAACTAACCTAGGATTGTTGAGTTTTAAACTAACCTAGGATTGTAGGGTGTTAATCTAACCTAGGATAGTAGGGTTTTTAACTAACCTCACATTTTACGGTTTTAAACTAATATACGAATTTAGTCAAATCTAGGACGTTAGGGATTTAAAGTATTCGTAGAACACACGGAAGATTATCAATTAACTCACCTAGGTAGCGGCGAGTACAATTCCTCTGTCCTCGGCCAATTCAACTGTTGTACACCTTACCTCACTCGACGAAACATGTAACACCCGCCACATAGGCGAATATTGTGCACAGAAGCACTCGTTCATAGACGAAAATACGCACAGAAGAACTCGTTATTGCACTCTCAGTTTTTAAATCGGTCAGATTCGGACGTTACAAGTCGCGCCCGCAACAACACAACCACACTGTTTCGCATCTGAACGGCAACTGAAATTAGATGATGATGATGACGTATCAAAGACAGTTACAATGACGTGAACGACCTAAGCCAATAAGGTGACGGCACGATGCCGAAAATCACCAAATATTAAGGCGTCCGACGTAAAAAAACCGGTGGACCGCTCGTACTATTAACTATTTTATTTAATACGCTCTATTTATTTTAACATTACGCTCTCCTAAATATCCGCGGCCGGTAGGTGGCGTGTAAAAAAGCGATGCGCAGCCTTAAAAATGGTGACCGACGTAAACACACCAGCCAAACAGCTCGTACATTTTGAAATTTTGCAAAATTTTTTAAAATAGGTTCTACTTATTTTGACGTGACCCCCTCATATATATATGAACAAAATAAGCTGTGCAGAACCCATTAATGCTACTTTTGTTGTTCTAGGACTTTTGTTCAGAAAAGCCCCTTAACTGCATAATTACTATTTAAACTTTCATGATTACAATGTACTTTGCAAATATAACAAACCACATTCATTTGAAGTTTATTCGAGGCTCTTAATTTATACCGACTTCAATTGCACGAAGCAGTACTTTTTCCAGGTCGACATATAACGTGAAATTGCAAACATTTCTGGGACAATAAAACTACGTCGAAACACAGCTGAAATCAATATTAAAGAATGACACCAGTCAAAACATGAATAAAAATATTTTATTTATTACGTTAATAAATACTTTACTTCAGATGATACAAACAAACATTTTAAATCACGTTGGTCGTAAACCGCTGTTTTGTTGACACATGAAAGTGCACAGGGAAGCAAAACCGAAACAAAACAACGAACAAGCTGACTTGAACGTTGCGTCAGCCAGGTGATGATGTGACAGAGTAACACAGGCATATGTGTTACAATCACGACACATTTCATTCTTATTTTCACACAGCAAAAAGAAACTGCGGTTGCAGGTGACAACGATGTTTAACTTTACGGCTAGTAGGACGTTGAAACATGGAACGACGTATAGTTCGCTGCCAACTTAACTGTGAGTATCGCAGCCATTGCTCACATTAAAATATACGCAGTTACGGGCAGTGATATTTTTCATAGGTTGATTTCAAGAGTGATGGCTTTATACCTCAACTGACGTAGCATACTAAGTGGCGAAGTTACATTATACAGTCATGTTCACAGTAAAATGTACTATAGGGCTATGAGTGATGTTGAGGGGAAACTGTTGTGTAAGAGTACTTTGTTGTATTTTTATTTACTCAAGCTCCATTCACACTACTGCAACTGCACAGTAGGGGGGGGGGGTGAGTGGGTGGTGGATCGTCATTATTCTTGCTACACTACTGCCACTGATTAAACGTTAGCGACAAATACATAAAGACAGCAAAACAATTCCTTTCTAGCAATCTTATTGTCCCTATAAGAACGTATAACATGATTATGCCCATCCAGTTTTGTATCATTCAACAACATTCTTTTGCACTGCTGATTCTTACCAATTGAACAGCTTGGCGCATTACAAAAAAACGTTTTTTTAGCTATCTACACGTTTCTATCATTGCAGTATAACTAACTGTTACTTTTTCTTACAATGCATAAATGCCGAAAATATGTTAAGGTCTAAAAATAATTTTAAATTCAAAGAGTTCAAATGTACAAAATTGCCGAATAAGAGAATTTTCCATTTGCGTTGGGTGTTTAAAATACCAATTTATGACATCACGACGTTCACTTTGAGACGTAGCAATTATTTGGTTCATTTCAGAAGTAACAATGAATGTTTCAAACAAAGGTTCTGTATGTTGAAATCACCGAGGTAGAAATATCAAAATGTTATATGATAAAAAAAAAAAAATGAATAGGAGAGCGTGACGCGAAGTAAAAAGTAAAATTTTATTGTATCCGACCATAGAAAATCAGTGACGTTTTACATTTACCAACCATAAATTTCAAGCCGTTTTTAAAGCGCAGAATTGTCTTACTATTTTCTTTTTGCTTCTACGGTTATTTAAATTACAAACATTTTGTAATTAATGGACAAATGTAGCATGTTGTTCTCATAGCACAAAAACAGATCAATATTTACTGTTTTCTCTTAAGCAATAAGGGCCATCATTACATTACACGATAATCTGACCAAAGCGTTATGGTCCTGGCCAAGACAGAAAAATATGGTATTTTATTTCACAATATTGCCATTTTAAATAGCGTAATTTTACTTTATATGTAAAATCGCATATTCTTAATTTCGAAACGCAACCCACGAGTATAAAACGAATTTAGAGTTAGCAAGCATTCGAACAGCACGACTCTCTCCCGGGGAAAAACTAAATACAGTACTGTGTTGTTTGGATTTTTTTTTATATGGTGTTTCGATAGTCGAAATTTCGCGAACACTTTCGGGGAATGCCATCAAACTTCTGAAATTAAGTGTGTGAGGAGAGGTAATTTGTTTCAAATTTTCCTGGTTTTATCTTTTTTTTATTATTATCTTAAAGGTTTTAAGTTATATAAGTGGCAAAATTGAAGATAAAACATATAGTTTACCTATACCTAATTATCTGAGATTTTAGCAGGAAGGGAATAGAATAGAACATACCTAAAAGAGTTACGCGTCAAACGGGGCAGAATGTAGCAGACACGACCGCAGTTTTTAAAAATAAGCTTGGAAAAGTGGTAAATTTTAAAAATTTTCTAATTTCCATATGCCATAACACTGGTGGGAAACAGAGAGTAATTCAGTTTTCGCTACATTGCTGTTTTTTTTTTTTATTTAGAGTACATCATCAAAAACAATTTTATAGTGTTCTGCAGAGAAATTAAAATATTTTATATAAAAATTGAGCGGAAATGCACGACTTCCTAATATTTACAAACATACGCTTCAAAAAATTTGAAATAAAAAAATTAATTAAATTGATGACTTNAATTTAGAGTACATCATCAAAAACAATTTTATAGTGTTCTGCAGAGAAATTAAAATATTTTATATAAAAATTGAGCGGAAGTGCACGACTTCCTAATATTTACAAACATACGCTTCAAAAAATTTGAAATAAAAAAAATTAATTAAATTGATGACTTTGAAGTTATGGTCTAAACTTAACCACGACGCAATAGAATTCAGACGCAGGGGGTCCGCGTACCTGTATGTATTTTGCTCGAGGCATTAGACTATAACAATTACACGCTAGAGGCAACTCAGGCTAGTTGTTCAAAAGTTATGTATCTTTTATGAGCAAGGAAATGGATAGGCGTGCAACCAATAGATACCCACTTATCTATGGCATAATAAATAAAATGGGCATTTACTTATTTTGAGTACTTTAATGCATGAAGATAATTCTGCGTTAAAGAATACGCTATAGATGAAAAAAAAGATTATTTTTAACATGACTAGGGCACTTGAAGAATTATGTACATGAGCACATTGCTGTATAAGTTCTTTAACTTTGTTTTTAATAAGTGCTGTGTCATCAACTGTGCGTGTTTAATGTTCGGGAAAGGCTGGCCTCTTAGTTTACATATCGTGGGTCCAATACCATAACTAGATAACTAAAAAATGATGCAATCTGAGTTATCTACAGCAGCATATCTTTCTCGAATCTAACGACTTACATAACCATTATAATGTAGAGCGAACACACTAACCACTGCTCTTATATAACGCCTAGAATAAACCCGGTTTGCTTAATATTAAAAATATGATAATAATAACGTAGGCGCAAGAGTAGCGCCACGTAAAGATATTCCGTGATTGGGAAATAAATTAATATTATTTACACTTAAAAGTGTTTTGTACAGTTTAAGAGCTAGCCTACGTCACAAATTGAACAGTATTTCTACTTTGAAATTTAATTTCGAGTGTTTCAATTTACGAGGTGAAAGCTGTTCACGAATACCCGCCATTTTACAAAGCAACACGAAGCACACTCCACAGTTGCCTTCGCCTGCAACTGTTTTCAACGAAGCCTGTTTCACTGGTTTTCACAGATTCGGCTCGACTTGCCCTGGTTTTCGTTTAACGTGTAGGAGAATTGTCCAACACACTACTCCTTTTTTTTACGTGCTTCAGCAACACGACTCGAATCTGAAGGTTACCGAGGGGACTCATGCTCCTTCTTAAGGTAACGAATTTTCTCTGCCCCCCCCCCCNTCTACAGACCTTTGTAGGAAAAAACAGATGTTACAGAATCGCTCTTAAGTGACATAAACGATTTTTTTTTTTTTTAGTGGCGTCTGCGAACAAATAGCAACGGAGAAATTTTTCTCTTCCTGATGGTAGTTTCCTATTTATATTTCAATTTATTGTGCGTAAGTTTTAGTCTACTTTCCGAAGAAAAGAAAGGCTTATGTGATCACTGTCCTATCTGTGTGCCTGTGTGTATACGTGTGTATGTGTGTAGGTGTGGGTGTGTAGGTGCGTAGGTGTGTGTAGATGTGTGTGTGTGTCCCTTTTCAATTTTTGAACGCGTCGAGTTAATTTCACCAAACTCAGTATTATATAGTACTAAGTAAGGACACCTGACTTTTATAGTTTTCTACCACGCCGGGCACTTACTTTCAAAATGGCGGCAATTTTAATATTTAGGGTAACATGTCATATCTCGGGAACCATCCAACCCATTTAAACCAAATTTTGTATGCTGGCGGAGCATCGTGTACACATTAAATTTTGAAATGGGCATTGTTGGATGTCCACAATTATGAACGATAACACCTAATGAAAAAATTAAGATTATACGTTATATCTCACAAACCATCAAATATATTCTCACCCAGTTTGACATACAAGTTATACTATGACAGGGCAGGTAAATGTAAGGGATTGAACTTGATTAAATTCTTATTTTTAAAATGGCGTTCATAAAATATTTTATGTTTAATTGGAATATCTACTTTACCATTTAACCAATTTNATTCTTATTTTTAAAATGGCGTTCATAAAATATTTTATGTTTAATTGGAATATCTACTTTACCATTTAACCAATTTCAAACAAATTTTGTATGCTGAAAGTACCTATTACAAGCATCATATATGCTTACACATAGTTACTTTTGCCAGTCATTAATAAGATAGACACCACACGAATGAACAAAGTTGTTATGTCATATCTTGGGAAACAATTGATCGATTCCTATCAAATTTGACAATCAAGTAGTACTCCAGCATATGATGTAAAAATGTATGCATTTTGTTCGTCAGGCACTTATGGTGCTATATAAATATTTTACCTCAGTATCTTTTATTAACGAAACCAATTCCAACCTAACTTTGTATACTGGAAGTATAAATTACAACCATCAAATTTCTCTATGCAGAGCTTCATTTCTCTGTCATTTTGTAAGTTATACCTACAGTAAAAATTAAGTTTCGGAAACAATCAACCCATTCTTACCAACATTTGACGAAGAAGTTGTATTGTGGTAGGCCATAAAACAATATATATTTTTCAAGTGTAACAGACACTTATCTTCAAAATGGCGACTATAAAATAATTTTAGCTAAGTGTGCTGTATCTACGAAACTTTACAGGCGATTTTGGCTTAACTTTGTATACAGGTAGTATACAATCTTCGAATGTGCTAACACATAACTTTTTTGTCGTCAATTTACGAAGGTCTTCACATGAGAAATGTGGATGTTTTATGCCATATTTCGAGGACCATTCAACCCATGTCCACCAAATTTGTCACACAAGTAGCGTTACGCTACGCCATGAAAACTTATGTGACAGTGGCTGAGACACTTACTTTCAAAATGATGGCCGTGTTAATATTTCATGTTAGTGAACTCTATCATTCAAAACATTAAACGGATTATAACCAAAGATGATGCCCCGAATCCTACCTCCGTGATGCAGTTGATTGCACGCTAGCTTAATTTCAGGAGTTCTTTAAATTCAAATTCCGGGTAAGTCAGGTGTGTATTTTAATTGTCTTTGTATTGTTTCACATGTTTCTGGTCNGTTCTTTAAATTCAAATTCCGGGTAAGTCAGGTGTGTATTTTAATTGTCTTTGTATTGTTTCACATGTTTCTGGTCTAGTCTCTAATGATATTGCTGTCAATAAGACGTCAACGCTTACCTACCATCTTTTCTGCACCCATGTAGAGGNGGTCTAGTCTCTAATGATATTGCTGTCAATAAGACGTCAACGCTTACCTACCATCTTTTCTGCACCCATGTAGAGGACGGTATGTTCATTAGTTATCAGTACCTCGTGTTCTTTATCATTACACAATACATTGTTACAGTCAGCACTGAAAGTTTTCTATGCCGAGTCAACGAGAGCAAGACTGCGTGTCAGTTCAGTTCAGTGCGTNTGTTACAGTCAGCACTGAAAGTTTTCTATGCCGAGTCAACGAGAGCAAGACTGCGTGTCAGTTCAGTTCAGTGCGTAGTTCGTGGAGGCGACCAGGCGTTCGATGCGTGTATAGGTTGTTCACAGTAAAGTGAACACTTTTGAAATCAACATTTGAAAATTACCACTGTCCTTCCCTCCACATATAAAATAGGGCACGATGAATGGCATGCGCCCAGTAAAGTTGGTAAGGACGGAGGGAATGTTGTTTCACGTCTTAGCGTTTAATTTAAATTGTGAATTCTTATTTTTTCTTTCTGTTTTGTTTTAATGCATATGCGTGTAATATTAGAAAAGTTGTGAAGTATTTATTTTTATAATAATTTCTCACGAACGAAGTGACTAGGCCTGTGAAAATGTTAATTTTACATATAGTGTAATAATACTCAATGCGCATCCAAGTAGATCCCAATCAGGGCTTTGGAAAATGCTTAGTTTACCGTGAACATCCATTATCTAGGTCGCGTTAAGTGCTTCTAGGCCTCGGACGTGCAAAATACCGTCAACCAGATGACTCGGATCTTCACTGCTGACAAGTAGTGAATCGAACTGAAGACGTAGCAGCGGAATGCAATGGTGGGAGAAACAGGAGTATCGCGAGAAAAACCGACCGGCCTTTGGCAACGTCCGCCTCGCATCCCACGTGCGAAAATGCAGCGTGTCCCCGCCAGTAGTTGAAACCGTTTCTAAGTGGTGTGGAAGGCGACGTTACCACTTGCGAGTACGGTCGACCACTCTTTGTCTGCCGTCGGCTATACGTGCATCCACGCTTCAGTGCACTTAGGCATTCTGTGGAGGGTTAATTAAATTCTTGTCGCGGTGTGGCGTGCTGTTAGGCGGACAGTGCCTCACGACCTGCGAAGCGCCGAGGGGCTAAGTGATTTCTGGCGTCGTTTCGGGGCGTGAGAGAAGGTGGTCGTTGAGTAGGGGGTGGGGAGGGGGCAATTTTCGGGTCGCCGGTGGGCACGCCCCGTGTCCTCGTGCCTCGTCGGCAGTTTCCTCCGACGAGACGAGCAGCGCTCCACGCGGTTAAGAAACACAACTGTTGCCTCGAAGCCTCTCCTTAAAGTCTTCCGCCTACCGGGAGCTTTTCTTCCGTGTTTGAGACCGAGAAGCGCGGGAGCGATAAGGGCGACACTGCCAAGCGCATCAAGTGCACCATCGCCGCTAAGCGCAAGGCTATGTACTGCCGTGCGGTGTTTTCGTCGCACTGCGTGTTCCTATGGGACTTTCAGCTGTGACACAGTTATTTTATTAATGGGAAATCTGTAGGAATGTTAAGTGCAAGGCCCTTGAGTAGTTTTGTATGCATATTACACGTATATTTTGAGACAAGGCACTCTGAAAAAGCCGTATTTAACCGTTTTGGATTACTCTAAATTGTGTTTCTAACGGGCCTGATATTTCAAACATTCTGCAACGCGTTTCAAGCACCAGGTTGGCGGGAGATTTAAATGTTATTCATGGAGGCAGGAATAACAGGAGATGTCATGCTTTGACGTCATTGAAGCTGCATTTTCGCCCATTGCCACGGACACCCCAAAACTTTAAAAATTTTGAGGCAGGTTTTTTATTTAATGCATGTAAAATGTGGAAGTTTTTAAACAAACAACAACTAGAGAAGTTAAAATTTCACGATATATACCAACATGCTCTGATACAACAGTATAATTTTACTTTTGACATGTTAGGTTTCCAATGTTGTGGATGTCACAACACGACGTCATTCTATCACGTACATCCACAGTTAAAGCCACCCCTTGGGTTTATTCTACTCAGGTTGGGGAGGTAAGTGCTATTAATTTGGCAACTATAAATGTTCGCCGCCCAGTCGCACCGGTGCCACGTGAGTACCGCATTTTTCTGTTTCGTTTCTAAGTAAGTAGGATATTCGCAATTTTCATAAAGTAAAAATAAATGTGTTAATTCTTCCGATTTGTATTTTGTTGGAACCCAAGTACATAACAAACTTCGTATCTTGCATTAACGCGAAAATTCAACGAAACTGAATTTAGCAAAACATTGGTTTACGCAATGTACTTTCTTAAATTAAAGCAACTCAATTTAAAAATTATTTCTGTCGAAAACTACATTTATTTCGCTTTTAAATTCCTTTTTTTTTTTTTTTTTTTTTTTTCACTTAAATAAGCATGTTTGTAAACTCTTTTAACGTCACACGCATTTATATTTTTGCGGTTTGATCTTGAAAACACAATTTGGGGGGGGGGAGGGGGTCCTTGAATAATAGTTACAAAAAGTTAATGCTTAATATTTTGGGTTAGGCAAAATCACAATTCGGGCCAAACACGGACTTTTCCACGCAAATAAACGCAATTCACCCATTTACCGCCAGCTCAAAGTTAGCCTCTTTGAAACAACAGTGCACCTTATACCAAACTCTCCTGTAAGTAATGTCGTTTCGTTGCCAACCTGAGTACAATAAACCTTATCCAGGGAGCATACAAGGGAAGATTATAACAAGAGATCCTTTACTTAAAAAAAATATGCGGTATTTGTAAGACCGTTGAATTTCGACTTCGGTTAACTTCGGTTAAGGATTGGTTTTTCCTATTCCAGTTACGAGAATAGGCTAAAGACGAGGTAGACCAATTTTTGTCTTCTGCGCATGTGCCGAACACTGACCTACCCCACGCCAATACAACCGTCAAAGTGATGAACGTCTTAGCTTGTGTTTTAATTTACAAAATATAACCCCTCTTATATGGATTTACATCAACAATCTAGTTGGAGTAAGTATAGAAAAACTTTAGGTAAACAGCGTCCTGACCTGAAATCCTATCCACGTAGTTAAATAGTTGCAGTCCAATTTCGTAATACGAAGAGTGGCAACTGCGCAACTTGGATGTGCACTCTACCCCGTTTTCCCTCGACTGTTTACGCGCGCTCGTGTGGTGTCGGCAGTTTCCGCCGACAGGCCGAGCGGGTCACGTGCTTCTCGGGACGCAGTCTCGAACTCGGCCCGCGCATGTGCCCGGACCACTTCCTGCGGCGCGCTCACTGCCACCTGCCGCTCGGGCGCCAAGCAGCCAAGCGCCAATCCGCGTTCGCACAACACGCGGACACGCATCGCCCCTGTGCCGAGGCTACTTTACCTCTGATCCCCTTTCTCCTACCCCTTACCAGTCGCAAGGGCGTCTGTACAATAGACTGACGATGAGGTAGGCCGATCTCGCTGGCTGCGCACAATCAGTCTCCGTGTCCCCAACTTTGAACTGCTTCTCTGCCAACGCGACTAGCAACAACGGCGTGGATTGGATTTGAGGTTATAAAACTGATTAGTAAACAAGTGCTTTGAGATGTATACATACTTCCTCTAACCAATTTTTAATGCAGTTCGATTAAATTAAAATTGGTAACAGTATTTTATTCATATAAAAGTGATTGTCTTTTGAAAAATGAGATGTAAACAAACACGTTCATCATTGTTGACCATGTGACTTTGACAGTTGTGTTGCTTAGGGGTAGGTCAATCTTGGGTAAATGCGCAGAAGACAAATAAGCGGTCTACTTCTTCTTTAGTCTGTGGTTTGTACACGCGCCGAAAAATATTTCGGACCTCGATCCTACACTTGTGTACGATCTGACGTCTACGAACCGACGTGATATCGGAGTTGGAGGTCAGTAAGAGTTTGTCAACAAGAGGGGGGAAATGTCATATGTTCAACAGAAGTCTCTACCGTCTTTATTTATTATTATACTTAATGAATAAATATAAGATGAAGAATGAGACACGACGTTGGGTTAATACACTGTTAATACAAGATTAATGAGTCAAAAATTTTTCCCCATAAACATTGAGTACTTACACTCCGCCAACTCAATTAATGACTTTATATCGTACTGAATTACACTCAAGAGCCAAAAAATCTGGTATAGGCGTGCGTATGCAAATAACAGAGTTATGGAACCAATCAGAGTAACGCGATGCGGTCGGCAGCTAGATCGGCTACTGCTGCTACAATGGCAGGTTATCAAGATTTAAGTGAGTTTGAACGTGGTGTTATAGTCGGCGCACGAGAGATGGGACACAGCATCTGCGAGGTAGCGATAACATTTGGATGTTCGCGTACTACCATTTCACGAGTGTACCGTGAATATCGGGAATCCGGTAAAACATCACATCTTCGACATCGCTGCGGCCGGAAAAAGAACGTGATAAATCGGGACACACGACGAATGACGAGAATCATGAAACGTGACAGACGTGCAACCCTTTCTCAAGTTGGCGCAGATATTATTTGTGGACTACCCTGCAGGACTCGTGGTGTGAATTGCCTCCTGCATACCTTCAGACATTAGTCGAGTCCATGCCACGTCGTCTTGCGGCACTTCTGCGTGCTCGGGGGGTTCCTACACGATATTAGGCAGGTGTACCAGTTTTTTTTAGCTCTTCAGTGTATATTGATTAATAACATAACAGTATCACACCAATCGATATCAAGCAACAACGCTCGTCTACTCTCGCTTTGCACACACTGACATACATCGACATGATGGAACACGTGTGCAAGCTCACATAAAAAAATAATGTTTTCTCGACAGCTGATTTGTCGAGATACACGCCACTGCGCTTTCTGACAACCCGATTTGGGACTGACAATTTTGACCGACCCGACACTGTTGGACACGGTTTGCATGACGCTTATTTCAAAACACGCCATCCGATATCAATGCCGTGTCTGACACCGATACTAACGTAGCGTGTGCAAACGGACTAACTGGCGCGTATACAATGCTCTGTCTCACTCACACTAAAGTCAGCTACGTTAATGTTTCTAACTGGGCAATATAGGTATTTTCTTTCACGTCGAACAAATCAGCTTAAGGTGAACCTTCCTCGCCAAATCGGATTCTTGGTTTTACAAGCCTGTTTATGTTCATAAAAAAGAAAATTCCGAAGTACCCCTATACCCAACTATAGTCCATTCACTGTTCCTCCAACTTTTCTAAATCCCTGCTAAACTTCTACCTCCAGGATATTCCTCCGCCTCATGCAAACAGAGCTTTACTAAGTAGGTTGTATAAAATAACACCAACGGGAGAACGCACCGGATTCGTCCGCAGTCAGTGTGATTTTATTTTGCATAAGAAATATATCTTATAATCCATTCACGGTATCTTCGATACTTTTGAAAAGAACCTTTGAAAAATAACCCTAGCCGTTAGCCACATGCATATAACATTACAAACAGCGGCGAGCGCGGATACAGTTATGCCGTTAGGTTGCCAGCACAAAGAGAGGAAATAGTTCTAAAGTTTTAATGTAATTGTTAATTTATCACTTACAAATGGATTTCGAAAAGACTTGTATCTTATTATGCCAATTATTAATGACGTGATGCTAACGTACTTTGATTTCAATGTTTCTTGCATACTCACAAAATCACGCTCAAAGTGAAAGTAGAGCGGCCATTTGTTTACAAACCTTCGTTCCGTGTGTTGTTGGCGAGATGTGGTCGACACACGTGCCAGAGAAATGGTGAGATTATCTTGTTTAACCAATTATAATTCATTTACTGGTTTAATAAAAAAAAATGATTATAGGAGAGAAATAATAATCTCGTTGTGCCGATTTCTTTCGTTTCTGATACCTGTATGAGATTACTCGTAGTGCGTTCTCACGTGTTTAATATTTTTTAAATTTATTTCAGGTTTGCTTAAAATTTTATTTATTGTATTTTACGTTATATGTTGCGGTAGTTTTTGTGTGCAGTCATGAGTTCTAGCAAGGTGAATAAAAGATAAGTCACCAACGCCAACAGGACATCATTAACCTCACCGAATCGTTGTATTCCCTAATTAGGCGAGGGGAAATGAAACCCTGCAACGTCGCGGAAAGAGCGGCAGAAATGTTGAAACGCTTCAGATCCACAGTTCTAAGGTATGTTAAAATATATGTAGTATTAACCATTGCGTTTGCAAGTTGTGTGTGCTAAGGTCAATTATGTTGGCCTACGAAATGTGTTTACAAGAATATAAAGAAAATTTGTTAATAACTTGATAACATCGTCAAACGTTGTCTACGTGCCTTTTAAAGTTTTATTTGGGTAATTATTAAGTTTAGGGGGCTTTTCTGAAAAAAAAAATAACAATAATTTCACGGAAAATGGTATATTTCCACCCCACTAATGACGCAGAGCACGAATATACAACGGGCATTAACGTCCGACTAATTTCGTAACATGTGCCCACCTAACCTAACAGAACATATCCCCACGATGGGTGAATCACTATTTTACATTTTTAAACTAACCTAGGATTGTTGGGTTTTACACTGACCTAGGATTGTGGGCGTTATATAGACTCAAACGTGAGTGTATGAATCACCTAACCAAAAGGTGGTATTACAATGTGTAATTAAAAATAAAAACTACTTTGTGTTGGAATTTGTGTACCCCTGCGAGGGATTCTTCATAAACA
>NQII01001827.1:237410-281189 GCA_002778355.1 Clitarchus hookeri
CTTTCACCGCCTGTTCTTCGCCTTCATGCGTGACTTACCAGCCTCCGTTAAGGTTGATTCTACTCAGGTTAGGAACGAAACAAGTTTCCTTATGGGAGAGTTTGGCATAGGGATAATTTTCGCCGCTAGGTGCGCAGTGTTTCAAAGAGGTCGCCTACAATTAAAATTTTAAACTACGTGAATAATAAAAAATAATGATTTTACTGAGTTACATAGTTCTTTTACATTTTATTTATAATTATTGCATTTATTTTGTTTTTTGACGCAGGAACATAGAGGAAATCTGGTACACACGTGATACTAGCGCTTGCCTGGTGGCGACAGATTTTAGTTGCCAAACTGAAGACCTTGAGCTTCCCAACCTGAGTAGAATAAACCTTGCCTCCGTTGACGTAACCGTCCAGACGGCCGGGCCATGTTTTATTCATCGTAGTTTTCGTGTCGCCCAGTGTCACGCTCGTTTGCAGTCTTGTCATCGACCGTTAGTTCACAGCGCGCGCTCTTGCGGCACGCTCGCGAGGTGATCATGCCACGTAGACGAGAGTTCGCGCCAATCAGTTTATGAAAACTACCCTATTCACAAGTGATTAGGAACCCACTTTAAAAGTGTCGGACCCCAAAAAAATGTATTATTTTATATTTGTACCACACATTGTTCAACTCGTACCTATATGTGATGAGATTTTACTGAAATAAAAAAAAATTACACTATAGGTTTTTTTATAATTTAATGTAAAATAAAAATTGCCTCTGTTTTGTTGCAGTCCTAATAACAAATACTATCTAAGTTGTAAAAATGAAAAAAAAATTCAACACAAACTAATGCTTTGGGTTATTCTTACATGTATGTAATCACCAAATAACAGTTCATATATTTAAAAGAAATGTTTCAAATAATTATATTGTACTTTTTTTTATATACGTATTGATATGATTACATGTCTGTCACGCAGTGACCCGTTGGATTATTTTATTTTGTAAATTTTTTCATTTGTACAACATAATTAGTATATATTATTACGGCTGCAACAAAACAGAAGAATTTTTTATCTTACATCAATTATTGAAATTGTAAGTCATCACATACAATGAGTACAAGTTGAACAACCTTTTGGTACAAATATAAAATTATTAATTTTAGGGATCCGACGCCCTTAAACTGCCTGTGCGTAGCCGTGCGTTGTAAAAGACTATATTTTCAATACGTATAAACAATTTGTCTCAAACATAATACTGATAAAATTTAAAATATATACACACGATCTGACTAGGTCAGATTTATGCTGAAACATGCTTCCAAGCGCACGGCTATATTTTCATGGACACTCCTCGAAATAAATGTTGAGTGATTGGGGAGGAAAAGTTTAAGCTGCCCTACGAATTATCTTACAGTCAAATTCATTAATTTCCTATGCATAATTCATCGTACAAACGAGAACTGTACTAAAACTGATACGAATTTTTTTCAAAACTGTAAACTACCACATGCTCTCATGTTTGTAAATTTAATTGACCAAATAATGCACAATTTTAAACTAAACGGGAATATGTATCAAATCAATAATTCACTGTTTACACATTGCTAATCAAATTTATTTTTTAAAAAAGGGTCACAAGTTACAAAATATTTTTCTGCTGGAAATGTTTAGCACATGAAAACGTTTTGTTAGTGAACTGAGAACTGAGAATGGATGTGTCCTAAATTTTCCAAGTAATAATGGACTATTTCTACTATCTGCGAACAACAACGTCCTTCCTCCGTTATTTACAGAGATGTCAGTTTTTTTTTATTTATTTAAATATGTTTTATAATTACAAGAAAAAATGTTAAGCCAATCCAGCCTTCCTTACGTGTAAATGACATTTTTATCTTACAGTGTTTCATATTGGTGAAATTTCCGAAAATACTTTAATGTTTTACCGGGTAATTTTCTTGCCTGCTAGTTGACGCTTAAAGACTGACATTGAACGCAACATAATGCTGATTTTCTTACACCTTCCACTTATTCAACCATATTATATGTACACGTTAGCAGATAACAGTTTTTTAAACAAAAATGAGTGGGAAATGCGTTACGTGTCAAATTTTCTGCCTGATTCGTGTCGGTTAGAAAGCACTTCCACGAAAGCACCAACTTGAGAAACATCAGAATTTTGGTTTAATCCCGTACGTTTACTCACAAAGGTTAAAAATAGGAGAGGGGGTGTACTTCTTGATTACCGTAAGTTTCGAACCACTTGACACTGACTTGGGCTCACAAATTTTCTAATTGTATTGAAGGCTGGACTCGAACCCTAAACGGTTCTTCCTCTTCAATACACGAGCATATTCGTTCATTTAGCATGGCCACCCAGAAATTACTGTCATAATATATAGTAGGAATAAGTTCCTGAATTTCGTTCCGCTAGAATGTTATCTGTTTAAACTTTAGCGGTAATCATTTTATATTTTTCGCTATTTTAAATTTACGGTGTTCTACGCGTTATTGCGTTGCTTTAGAGAGATTGTACAGACGTTGTTATGCCTCTAAATGATTCTAAAACGCCTTGGGACGTGACAAGTGTCCTTAATGTTATTTGTAAGCAGGCACCACTAAAAAAAAACAAACAGACCCGTTCTTTAACTATGTTTTTATTGCATACGCTATTCTCGCATGTTTTCTAATCACGTCACTCGACTGCAGCAGCGTGTCTGCACCTGCAGATTATGCAGCATTGCACGCACGTGAAGTACAACAACCCTGGGATCAATACAATAAACCCAACTCGCACTTTCCGCGCCTGACTTCCTTACTTCCCCGTTCGGTTAGGTGGCGTTATAAGGATCGCTAACGGCGTGTCTTGCAATGTGTGTCGCATTCTTTGTGAGCCAAATGAAATGATCCTGTGTGCATACAGGTATACGCTATTCACGGTAAAGTAAGCACTTTTGGAAGCCCTCTCATTTGGAATTATAGTCAATGAATATATTTTATCTTAGCCTTTGACGTTAACTTCCGAGTGCGGTGGAACATATACACTGTGTTTATTACTTACAAGACAATATTTATTTAAAAATTTGGTTGAAAACTTAAAAATGGCTGAATAAAATTCACTACTGCCTCAAACGTGCTCACATTGCCGTGACCAGCTTATAAGTCCATATAAATAAGTAGGGCCAGAAACATTTAGCTGATTTTCTGACCTGTAGTTTAGACTCCGCAGCCGTATACATCATCCCTAGTCTCAGTTATTTGTTCATTGACTTCTGCCTGAAAACGTGGTCCTTTTCACCCCATACCAGGTAGCACGGTGTTTCAGGCTTGTTTCTAAGGGGAAAATTACATACAATTCAAAATCTAATTGTAGCCGAAATAGGACGTTAAAGTGTCGTTAAGCATAATTAAAACAATTTGTGAATCACGCATATGTAGGTGCCACTTTGGACGGTCAACTGACACCGATGTAAACCTTTTGCGGTTGTGTTTTATTGTTCACTAGCGAACCGGCCCGGCTTCACCTGGTAACAATTCAGTTTTTACAGCGATACCTTGAAAGACAATAATGGTTTCTGTGAGTCACCCTTAAAAGATAAACAAATGCTGTCATGCACTTTTCTGTAGACCTTTTTTAGAGCTACAATTCTGTAATACATTAATTTGATGTATATCTTATGGTTTAATCAGCGCAAGCAATGTAAGCCCCTTAAAAGAGTTTTTTTTTTTACGTCTTCATTACAAACTGTTTGACAGTTCTCTACTATCCTTACATTAAATAAAAATGTATTACACACCAACACTTTCCTTGAGAAATTCTCTAAATGATGTTGAAAATCGCATCAAAATCCATCAAGTAGTATAGAAGTACTAAGAAAATACACAAACAGACGCGGATAAGCGACTTTGTTTTATACTATTTAGAGATTGCGAGTGTAGCCGTTTGAAAAAGGCCACGTCTCAACAAAAACGTTCCGCTTAAAATAATAAATACTCTTATCTCCCCCAATTTGTCAAATTCCCCCTGAATCCTACAGCATATAGCCTTTGGTATATATAATATAAGTCTGTCGATGAGCTAAAATATTCCAGCACAAAAAATCAGCTCCTCATAAAAAAATTGTTTTTAGACTAAGTTACCCAAATACGTCACGCTTTCCACACTCCTCTGCAGGAAAGGTGGTTTGGCTTCTGGATCACAATATATCTCACTTTTCAGTAATGGAAGTTTATCCCCTATCTTGTTCATCTGTGATGGGAGGAAACGCTGTATGAGGAACGACAAACGATGTTTGAGGAACGAGGAACGTTGTGGCTATGAACGAGGTATTTGAAAGAACGGTGGTTGACAACAAGTAGCGACAAAATGGAATAATAATGAAATTGTTGATCACCTCGCTCCCACTGCTAACAGAGACAAAGAATACGTTTCGAAGCTTGATGTTGTCCTCAGGCCTGCAAGATACAAGTCACCGATTCTATAGGATTTAAAATGCGTTAACAACGCCTCTTTATTCACTTTACTGCGCGTAATTTTTCGAGCACTTAGAGCAGTTTTCCTCCGTTGCCGCAGGCGTGTGCTTCGAAAGAGATCCTGTTCAATCTAGTCGATACTTTTGTTTTTTCCCTCTCGAGAAACATTTTTTTGCTCTGGACTGTGGATAGGGCCGGAAATACGTTCCTGCACGACATATGCATCCCGCAATACCGATCAGCGATGCGGGTTGCGTGCCTGCCAGGCTGTGCCGTGACCACTTCAAAACGCCGCTGCCTCTGAAATCTGTGAATTATTTAGAAGTAAGAGGGAAATCGGCCGGGCCTATTTTTGTGAATAATTCACCATGGTTGCTTTCTGGAGTTCGCAGTACACGTGTGTTTTCAACAAAAAAAATACCCATAGGTCACTGTTGTTATGATGTTGGTTTACCATGAGTGTTTCAGTTAGTTTCTGCGTGCATTGCTTCAATGCGACGATGCTTTTTTGCCTGGTTAATTAAGTAAATTAAATAGTTTTCGTATAGTTCGCCTTCGCAAGCCTTCTTCGCGTTTAAGCGGGAGACTGCCAGTGAACAAAAAATATTGCTCATATTTTTTAAGGCAGTATTTAAAATGCATATGATCAATGTGTCTAATGATTTGAAGTAACTTATACTGTTCAATTATAACGTTGAATAGGAAGTGAGGAGTACATTCATGAAAACAAGCGATACAATGATTTCCTTCATAGACAAAAGAATAAGTAGTACGAAAAAAAAACTGAAAATTTTAGTTCATATCGGCTGTTATTCCCAGACACTGCACTGTTACTGATATGTACACTAATTTTCATAAATGAGCAACTTTTTGGTTTCGTTACTTTTATCGTACAAAACGCTTAACATCTTTTGTATTAATTTTTAAGCTTAAAAATAATTATTGTTATGTAAACAGAACTATTTACGCAGTATGGTCTCGAAGTTAGGGATAAAGCACGATACAAATAAAGAAGACATTTCAATTTTGAAGAACACCTTAAGAAATGAAAGGTGATGCCAGGTAAACAATACAGAGTGCCTCAAGGTCATCTCCCGCCATAAGGAAACATTGCGATGACGAGGGGAAACTGCGTAGACGAGCTTTGCGTGAGTTCTGTTTCTTCGGAGTTTTTAACGCTGATCGTAGGGTCTTAACACAGAAATCTGTTCAGAAATACTTCGTCGTCGCTGTGGTTTAAAACATTGTTTTGGAGATGAATAAATGTCCAATCGGTACTAAACAGCGATTTTTGCTGACTTTGACACTTTTCTACGACCTTATTTATGTTTCAGTACCCAAATTTACGAATGGGTAACAAAACATCGACTTTCACTTCTGTCCTGAAAAAAAAATTCACAATAAAATATTCCGTAGTTTATTTTTTTAATTCTAATACACTGCTACTATAAATTGTTTATCGGGTTATAAAATGCAGGCTTTTCAAAGACTGTTTCTTGCAATAGCTGGCGGTACAAAGTGGAAGCACGTGCAGAATCTACCATTTAGTGAAATGAAACTGGTATATGTGTGTGTGGCCTACAAATTTTTTTTGTTGAATTATGAGTTGAAAGTTAATTGGGAAAGTGAAATATTGCAAGTTTGAATAAATATATAATAAGTTAAAGATTATTTATTTTTAGCAACAAAAACAGAGTATTTATAAAACAAAATAATTTTGCAGCACTAAATCAATGTTGTCTTAGAGAAAATATATCCTTGTCAAATGCCACTAAAAATTGGGATGACCAAATGAAATCCCACCGAGTGTTTCATGCGCTCCGTGGTAAAAATTAAGGTGTACAACGATTTCCAGGCATTTCCATGGTGTTTAGTATTTTTATTGTCTCACGTCCCAAGCTTGGCGACGCAGTGCTAAATCAAAGGGAATATTCTTCGCAGGGAGATAATGGGTTCGACACCCAGTACTGTCATTCTGATATTAGTTTTCAATGGTTTTTTAAAATCATTCCAGATGATTGCAGGGATGGTTTCTTGATACAGGCCACAGTCGTCTAAAAACTGTCCATTACTTTTTATCGGTGTCTGCTTGCGATTAGCATTTAAGATCTTTTAAATCTGATTGGTCTTTTTTTTATTGGCGTCTTAAATGTGTAGTTTTAAATGTGAGAAAGTGTTAATACGAGTGTTTCACTGTAATTTTTATTTATGAAACTACCGTTACCGTCTGTAGTCCATCCACGGTTACATCCAAGTTTTCTGAAGCCCTGCTAAAGTTCTACTTCCAGGATATCCCTCCACTTCATGAAAACAAAACTTAACAAAGTCTAGAAAATTACACTAATGGGACAACGCACCACATCCGTGCGCATTCATTTTAACAATATTTTGCATAAGAACGATTTTTAAGTAGGCATTACCAACACACCTATTTTCTCTGTGCACTTATTGATATTGATAATAAATGAACTATTAAAATTTATAGATATAATAAAAGTAAAAAATTAATTTTACAAAACATAAGGTAGATTTATGTTAACAGAAGTATAAAACTCTTGTGGTACATGGCAAATTCAGGAAATAACAAAATACGTCATACGTGGGGTGAATTTTCAAAGGTTTGGTTCAAAAAGTGTGGAGATAAGGCGAATATACTGCATCTAACATAGCATAGAGACATGCAGCAGAGACCTTCGTCTTTATTACTATACCATAAAGTGATAAGGTCGCCGGTGAAAGTCCTGTATGGCGAGTTGTCGAGAGAGAGTCCGCAGCACGCCAATTTAGTGCTTTGCGCGCGAAGGCGACCAGACATTATCGGGTTCGTGTGGCATGGATGGTGCCCGACTTTTTGTTTCTTTCGTAAGAGAGACTTGTGAATTCGGGGCCGGCAAAAACCTGCCATGGGTGTCGTCGGATGTGCTGTAGAACTGAACTGGTGCAACACGTTGTTTCGCATTTCAGTGGATTTGCGAGTTGGCGATGTCGCAATACTGGACTTGCATTGAGGAGGACTCTTGTTCGATTACGGGTCCGACCATCGCGATTCCTGCTTGCCTCGGTTTCCAGTGAACCCACCTGTCGCGACGAGCTCCCTTTCTAATGATCCCGGTACCGACAAGAAGTAAGCCCCTACCTGTCGAACGCTAGCATACATTACCTTCAATTTTAGCTCGCAAACTTACAATAAAAAGTACTGCGACAGACTTTTATTTACTGAAGTAACTGTAGGATAAGTCTTTTTCGGACAATAACGATTATGAATACATAACTGTCAGAATAACTGCATCCATAACTAACCACTACCCGCCAGACAGTCACGCTGCTTCAGTCTCGGCAGAAACGGGGGCCGCGGTGGCGTAGTGGTCAGAATACTCCCCCCCTCCAAACGGGCGAACCGGGTTCGATTACCGGCGGGGTCTCTCCCCGGATTTTCGGACGTGGGAATCGTGCCGGACGATGCCACTGGTTCAGCGGGGTTTCTCGGCGATCTCCCGTTTCCCCCTCTCCATCATTCCGGTGCCGCTCCATGCTCACCTCGCTTCACTCTTATCGGCTCCAAAGACCTCGTTGTTAAGAGCCCGCCCAAATATCTCCATTCCACTCGACTCGGTAGGAACTCTTCGCCTTTCAACCTCATCCGTCCATTCCAACGTACTCCCAGGTGATGTAACAGATAAATAAGAAGTGAAATGTAATCGTCCAGGAGCAGATGAGGCGGTGCCGCAAGTTAATCCAGGTTTAATCACTGGAGTCGACGTCGGCGTCAGCTTCACTGCTCACCACGCGCGCTCTCGTTGAAGCCGCTTTCCGTGACGTCACAGGGCGACTACCTCGCTGCTACTCCACGAACCCGGCACGTGGATGCGCGCAGGTGCTGGAATATAAGAGGACCAGTTCGGATCGGGATTGTTACAGGGAAAGGGGCAATAAAGTCGACCTCTAATTGCCGCTTTCACCAGTATGACAACCACGCGGTGCAAGTTACATATTACGTGGCGGGATCTCACCTAGTTACCATACGTTCCAATGGCATACTAAAGAGTATGAGTTTTTTTTCTAATGGATCAGAATTTTATTCGCAACGGTATAATGTGTTTGTATAAACATAACTAAATACTCTGGCGCAACTTGCTATCACTCCGTTCTTCAACAGAAGGTTTTGTACGCTCTAAGTACAGTGCCTATCAGCATACCACGAGATGGTTGGATCAGCATGCAGTTTTGCTTTATACATATTCCAATAATTATTATTTCAAATTTTGTGTGCTCTCAACACGTGCTCGTGTTTATTTACCATCAATACTTAAATGTACCAACCACCTTGCCTGCCTTGTTAAACCAAACATTGGTTTGCTTTTAACACGTGCGATAGCCTAAATAAGTTCAAATACTTGGTTGGCTGAATATATAAAACAGCTCAAACGAACTTACAATGTGAGCTACCACACAACTTGTATGTTTCGCATGCAAAGATACTCTATCAGTTGCCTGGATAAATAAGCTGTACAATTTTAACGACACGGCAATGCAATTGTCTTAAGTTGCAGCATATACCGGATACACGTCAATACCAGGGCCGAGTCTGCTTGGAAGAGTTCTGAGGAAAATTGATATAGTTGGTTATGTTTTAACTATGGGATTTTAAGTTGTTAACTTTTGCAGGACAATATCCTTACACAGTTCCGTTATGTCTGATGTTAGTCAAATTATCATTACAGCCCTGACCCCGAGAAAATTTAACTTTGTTTAAAATGAAACTTCTTTGCGTATACGGCCTTTCTGAAACTCGTCACCAAATCACAGGAGTAAGGTTATCAATACATTAACGCGTAAATGTTTACATTAAGGAGAGAAAATACTCAAATGCATAACCAACTTCAGTTTCAAAACCATGTGTATTATAGGCTACAGCAAACTTAATAAAATATCTGGGTTGAAAATGAACAATGCATGTGTCTGATATAACAGTCAGATTCACATGTATATAGAATTTTATAACTTTTGTAATAAAAAATTGTACTCGATAATTACTTTTTTTTTTTAGCATTATAGAAACAAACACGCCAAGAATGAATCGTGTATTAAAAATATGAAGTTTGAACTAAAGTTGGGAGATTTAGGCGGCTGATGAGAGTGAAGCGAGGTGAGTGTGGAGCAGCGCCGGAATGTAAGGGTGAGAAAAAAGAGAAATCCCCAAGGAAACCCGCTGGCCAGTGGCATTGTCCGGCATGTTCCCGCCGGGAATCCAACCCGAATTGCCTTGGTGGTAAACGAGCGCTCTAGCCACTGCGCTACCTCGACCCCTCTTGTGTTTGGGCTGGCGATTCCAACAAATGTTTTGTTGTTTTATTTTGGTAAGTGGGGAAACTGCGAAGTCTTCCATTCAGTTTACATTCGAATTTTAAAACTAACAACTGTTCTTTTTTAACTTCTTATTTGTAATCACATGAAATATAATGTTGTGCTGTTTTAGATTTAAACTCAGTGTTCCTTACACAGGTAATACGTCACATTTATAATAGGAAGTATTTTAGACAACGACGTGTTTAATTATGCTAATTTAATGAGTGGATTGTTTTTCACCGCGTTAAAATATTGTTCTTTCAACTAACTTCTAAATCACCAAAAAAATGTTATGTAAGCAGGTGGATAAATTCTTTAGTAATCATAATTTTAACGTAGCCCACTGTGAATTTGAACTATGTATGTGTATGCAACGATCGGGCACCAATATTGTCTAAGTTTACACACATACTCGTTATTCGTCATCATTTACGCATTCCACACGAGTTACGAGAGCCTTCGCTGGTTGCACACCTGGTAGGAGAATGCATGAGCTGCAATGAAGTAAGTGTACAGACATAGCTCAATAACTTAAATGGTTTTACACAATGATTATTTTTCTTAACTCTTTAAGTGTTTTCTTTATAACTAACAGGAAATATGACGGAAATAAAAGAAATGCTAAAAGCCAAGGACTGCAGTTCTCATAATATTTGCATAAATTTTGGAAATGTTCAGTTAAGAAAGTAAATTGTGTTACTTAGGCAAAGTAGGGAAATATGTATTCAGTTGTCGTATATTGGCAAACGATGAAGTTGTAGACTGTTCGGAACTACGTTGCTATGCTACAGTAGATCTTGGTTCACATCTACAGAAAGTTGATGTATCAAAGATCTCGAATGCTGCTGGTCAGAGGGTTTTCTCAGGGATCTCCCGTTTCCCCCGCCCTTACATTCCGGCGCTGCTCCATACTCGTATCGCTTCATCCTCATCGGCTCTCAAGACCTCGATGTTAAGAGCAGCCCAAATTTCTCCACTCCACTCCACCTCGCATAGTTTTAGATTTATGTAATTAGCTTGGAAAGCCCGGTTCTGTTTTTAAGTATTGCAGTCTTTTAAAACTCATGGAAATAACGCACCATTAACGTCCCGATTTTTGTATATTTTGTGTGTCTGTATCAACTGGATTATCGCTAAACAGATTCTCTCTCGTTAAATTCATAAAGATTTGAACAATATCTCCGTTTGATTTTATTGTTAATCAATATTTTTTGACACCCTTTTGTATCATTTTGTGTTTAATGTGTTACAACACGGAAAATATACATACAAATCTGTTTTAACAGTAATTATAGTATTTCAGTTAAGTGTAAATGTTTCTGAAAATATTTATGGGTGTTGATACAAACTATATGTCTTTAATGAAATTTCCCAATGCATGATNTGAACAATATCTCCGTTTGATTTTATTGTTAATCAATATTTTTTGACACCCTTTTGTATCATTTTGTGTTTAATGTGTTACCACACGGAAAATATACATACAAATCTGTTTTAACAGTAATTATAGTATTTCAGTTGAGTGTAAATGTTTCTGAAAATATTTATGGGTGTTGATACAAACTATATGTTTTTAATGAAATTTCCCAATGCATGATCTATTCTAACTTCGTTCTCGCTGAGCTACTAATAAATTCAATAATATTACTTGTTCATATAAGTTCACCATGAAATAGATAAATTAGAGAAAAAACGGAAATAATTTATATATATATATATATATATATGTTTAGTTCCACAACATTTTAAACCCATTCAACTTGGTCGTCAAAGTTCTCGTGTTCTATTGTTGGCTGAAGTACCATCATTTCATCAGTTTCCTCGAAATTATCACCAATGAAATAACTTAACTCCTACCCACGGTCGAAATTGTATTTTAGAATTTGAAATCAATTGTGGCCTTTTGTGTGTGTGTGTTTGTATATCATCCTTTGAAACTTCGAACATTTACAGATATTTGAACAACAAATCTTAACACACATTTTCTCTTTTGTTCGGAGGTGCACTTCAAATGTTAGGAATCTGCACTAGAATTTGCTAACAACTGAAATATAGTAGTACGACAGAATCCAAAGCACGACCTCCTGAATGACTTTCAGACAGGCTCCTACATGACGAAACATGTTCGGTTAGTTCCTTATCACGCCTACAAATGTTGTAAAACTACGTTAATTCGAAACATGCAGATTAATACCTTTTGACGATATCTTTCACGCCCATTACTGGGTAGTATAATTACTGTCCACTTCGTATTTTGGTATACTTTTTCCTTTTTATGTTTACTGTACATGCAATTGTAAATAAGTTTTATATGCTTTATTTACAAATTAAGATTATGGTGTAAATATTGACGAGAGATTAACTTAAGCTACTGTCATATAGTGTGTACAACTGCTTATATATCGTTTGTCGCGAAACGATTTCAGGACAATTTGTGTTCTAAAATACTTTAGTTCAGAATCACTTTCGTGACCGAAGCATTATTGTTACGCGTCTTATGTTTGCCCGCGAATCACGGAAGTTCAGNTAGTTCAGAATCACTTTCGTGACCGAAGCATTATTGTTACGCGTCTTATGTTTGCCCGCGAATCACGGAAGTTCAGTATCGGAGAAATTTAATTCTGATTGGCTCGTTCATGTAAGAGACTCTCTTCACACTAAGCCAAGCGGCCAGTTTTGCAATAAGAAAAAATAGCTTTAAAATGAGAGTGAAAGTGGGGACTTTGTAACGGTGGAGGTAAAAGTAAAAATAATTAATGAAAAATTATTGTGGCGAGTAGAGGAAGAAGCATGCAGAAAGATATGTAAAAAAAATTGAGGAATAGTAATTATGTTTCTGGCAACGGGTGAAACGTGGTACGGCAGATTGATGCAGTGGCAATAAATAAGTGTATTTGTACTCCTATAGGATATTACAAATATCGTCCATGGAGACAAAAATCCAAGAAAAAATGAGGGAGAAGAGTATTAAGAGGATAGTGTGAGAAGCAGGGAGAGTGGCGAAATGGCGCGATAAGTGCATTGAAAGGAGGTGCTGAAATTGGGGAGGGTGAGCGTAAAAATGACAGGTTTAGGCACAATGGATATCTTGGAGGTGAAAAAGGTGAAAAGTTGGTACACTCCCAACATGGCACATGTATTCTGTTAGAGAATTATAAACTAGGATTTAAGTGATCCATCCGGAGCCTACCGCGATAAAACGTCAGGAAAAACGCCTTAAGACCAACCGTTTTCGAGATAACGACGGAAGAAAAAATTTAAAGAATAATGCCAATTTCGTGAAAAAAGGAGTTCAAGATATTTTTTCATAGATTTTCCCATCATCAAATTTAAAGCCAATGGCTGAAATGATTCGGGCGTCACGGAAAACCCAGACTTAAAAAATGTGCCTTCTCCATAATTCAGTTTTAACCTAAGGTTTTGAGGGAGGGAGTCGTAAATCTCACGGTGGTGGAATAAATGATGAAAACATGTCTTCCTCTTTTTTGCGGCACTTCAAAAACGGTTTCTTTTTCAAAAGAAAAAACTTTAGGTATTTATTAAAAGATACACAGGACGAGGTGGTCCCTGCCCACAATAACAATACAGAAGTAAAAAAAAAACGTTAACTTTTTCTAAAAACATAAAGGGGGAGGGGGGAGTAAAGAAGTGCTGCGCAAAAATGCAGTTTTCCAAACGTTTTCAGTTTTTATTGTACGCAATTCCGACTCGGCACCACATCTGTTTCCGTGAATTCTTTGGATCCGAAATGAATTCGATTTCATTACNTCGGCACCACATCTGTTTCCGTGAATTCTTTGGATCCGAAATGAATTCGATTTCATTACTGTGGCTAATGTGCGTGTTGATGTTGGTGAATTGGAAGTTATGTTGGCCACAATGAAATACCCATTCCGCTGATGTAAGATTATGTTTCAGTATTTCATTTCCTTTACTTTCGGTGAAATATTTATACTGAAATTAACACAGATTTTAGTGCAACGGCGATATAACGCGAGTGCACAAGAAAAACAAACACAATGAAAAACAAATGGGTGTACAGAAATGCTATCGAGAGTGCGCGCATTTTAGTTTCGTTCCAATTTAGTATGATGCGCCTTTACACGTTCTATTACACTCGGCTGAATCCGATCCGATCCAATCCCAATTTCCATGTGTAACGACCTTGAGACTCAATTAGTTTTTAATACGGTTTTCATGTGCCATTTCAGTACGTAAACTGCATTGGAAACATTTTGAAAACGAAATGGAAGCGTAACTATTGTCTCTTTCTCTCCCTCCCTTTCTCTCTCCCTTACTTCCTCTTCCTTTGGTGATATAGATTCACGTAAGTGAGTTATTAGAAGCAAGCCGATAGAATATTCGAAGAAACGATGCATTGTATCCTTAAAATACAGAAGATACGTTTGCTTCTTATAAAAACGTAACCGGTTTAAAACACGTGTTTCTTAAAACAAGAAAACAAACGCACTACATCGGCAGCTGGGATTCGCCCATGACCAATATAGGTTTCCCGGCATATCGCCAGATATTAGTATTTCATGGAATGAATTGTTACGTTTGGTACACTTTAGGAGTACGTTTGATGTATGTCGCAGAAAATGTAGACGACGGAAAAAAACGTGGGTACGGAAAATAAATAAATATCAAACGAGCATGTCAATAGATATGAAAACAACATATAAATAATTCATCGAAAGTAATTAGGCCAGATAAAGGTAAAAATAAACTAGGGAAAAATTGTAGAAAGAAAAATCAAACAAACGAACAACAGTGACACCATAGAGAAATTCAGTGCAGGAAAACTTGAATACACAACTAAGAGAACACAGACGAGCACAGTGGCGGAAACAGATGCATGCAAATAGCTGCACTACGCCACGAAGACGAACACAGTAAGCTTACATCGACTACATTAATAGCGACGTTTCGGGAACTGGGATCTTCTCCTGTCTTCAAGCGCGTCAACAGACTGGGGCACAGGCACTCAGGACGATCCTGAACTCCGTGTGCAAGCTTTGTGAGATTTTTAAAAACGGAAAACGGTGCATCAAATCTGAAACGCTTTATGACCTAACGTAATTATTAAGAGATAGTGACACGCCCTTGAAGACTGTGAATTAAAATAAGTTATTTGCAAAAAGTCAGAAAATACGTGAGATGAAACTATAAATTCGTTAATAGTGTTAGCCTTATTTGATATATGCCATCTGTGAAGATATGACGGGTGGTAAAATCACCTGCTATTACACTGTGAGAAATTCCAACACGGTGTTAGTTTGTATAGGCCACAAAAAATATTAGTGGCCCCAACGAAATATTTTATTTTATCAACTGTGTGCGTTTGTTTGGCCACTTATGTGATCGCCTTAGTTCGAAAATACACCTCGAGAGTTTGGATTTTTGTGAAAATTACGATATTACCAGTATTTTTTAGTGTATTTATTGGTGCTTATTAATGGCGTAACCATCTTAATAAAACAAGTTCGACAAAAAACTAAAGAGTAAAACTGTAAAGCTTGAGATTTATTTGCACACGTTTTCCAGGATTCGTAATTTACATTTTTAAAATGTATCCCTACTTCACTTACAGTCACTTTAGCTGTGGTTGCTAGAGTGAGCGTGGCGCTCCGACACAGATGATCTACATTAGAATCTTGGTCGTTTTCCCGAACTTTTATTTTACTAACCGAAACTGCTTAATTTACGTAGAGCCAAACTAATCTTTGGTTGCACCAACCAAATCGTTGTTTGGGGCAGCCAAATAAGAACAACAAAATAATTTTCTTACAGCAACAATATATTTCAGTGCTCTTATGCAAACAATCGATGTGGTTGGGCCAAACAAACACTTCATTTGATTCAACAAAACCTTTTACTCAGTGTAGGAAGTCACGGGGTGCCAACAAAAATTTTTTTTGCCCGTAGGTGTTCATTTATTTCACATGTGAACCAACAGTTCGGATTTCAAATAAATTTCAACATGCCACTACTGTTTCTTTCAGAAATACTATAGATGAAAACAAAATTTGCATTTTAAAAAAAATTTTAAATTATAACGAATTAAAATGTAAAGTTAATTTTTTCTTATTTACGGTTTAAGAAAAGCATCATATCACGAAACGATAAAATATCCTGAAAAACAAGAAAAAAATATTGACTTTTAAACAGCTTTTAGAGCGAGTGGTAGACAATTGACCACTATATATTTAATTGTATATTGAGAGTTTATGGAAGTCAATATAGTAAAACCTAGAAATGACAGTCCTATGGAACAGTGTTTAATAACTTCCGGTGCGAATATTTCACCAGTGTGACGCACTTCTGTCAAGCTTAAAGGCGCAGTATAGTTGCCTTCTCTTACACTGGGCTCATTGCAAATCCACTTTAACTTGCTAGAATTCCATACATAGATAATACACATTTGAAACTTCCAAGTACATAACTTAATACTAAACAAACCAAGTATTTACAGTTCGATTACTCTCTCATTCATTCACTTACACACTCACTCGCATGCACACATGAATGAACACAGTTTCACGAAATGTCCACCATTTCTCGTGCCGTAAATTTTTACACGTACTTCCGGCGCAAGATGTTATTAAAAATAGGAGCAGCAATCTGGCAAAACATTCGCACGCAATATTTACAAACGCCATTATCTAGGTTTGCCCTTTCTTGGTTTAACTGCGTTGGTTCGCAAAATCCTGCGGACTTCAATCACTGTATTTGGCATTTATTTATGTACCACGAATTTTTAATGCTGACTGTTGGCTCCTCATCAAGAAATAAGTACCTGCCCAATGTAATTAGACCAACGAATTTATTGTCCTGGTCTGTTTCAAGACAACCGTGATACGATCTTTATTTGCGGGAAGAATTATGATGTCTGAAACGATTCGAGTTATTTGCTTAATTTGTAAGTAGTATTCGCCATTTTTTTTTGTTGGTTATTTCTTCTTGTGTTTACATCTCGTTTCTCTTGGGATTTATTCTGCTTAATTCGGTATGTTTCTTACCTGTCTTTGACAACAGGTAATATAAAGCTTTCCTTAAATTTATTTTCTGCGTCCTTGCTTTTATCTCATATTTTGACATTTATATGACACATGCCAACATCAAAACTCTGTAGTGGCGTGTGTCCGAAAAGGTATTTCAGTCCATCATTTAAATGCATTGCAGAAGTCATTAAAAGATAGGACTAGAGTTTCAGTTGTGAGTCTTCCATGTTTACAAATGCTCAGGTGTAGCAATTCACAGGTAAACCCAATCGATAAATTGCTCCGCAGAAAAAATTACCGAGTTTCAGTGCGATACCCGTGTTGTCATTTGTGCATTCAACCCCATGTGCATTCAAGAAGCTTACTTCCCGGTTAGCATGCTTCCTGCAACTTGGAGCAAACTAAAAAAGCTATTAAGTATTTTTAATCTTGTATTAGTTCCCTCCAACATTTATGAATTCGCTGACTACGAAAAAAAAAACACTGCAAGAGTTTGAGCTATGACGTCACGACGTGCCCGAGTTGGTACCTTTAAAGTGCTTATCGCCTAAATAGATTTTTTTTATATTTGTACGAGATACTGTTCAACTTGTGGACATTACTTACACATATTATTTATTCGCAAAAAAAAATTTATACCACATATTACTTGCATGATGGCATGGAAATATCTCAGCTTCAGTGTTTCTGGAACCCACAAATAATAAAAAGTAACTATTTACCAAAATGAGATAATTCACATTTGAATAAGATGCCATGATTACCTCAATAAATCTTTAAAATCGCATATTGACCCGATTCGCAAATTATAAAGTTGATTAAAAAATAATAAATATTTGTTTATTCCTTATGATGTCCATGATTTTTTGCAAAATAAATTGTGATAATTATGCCTTAAAAATAATTAAGACCCGATCTTTCAGTCACCCTTGTTAAATTCTCTGTAAGTTCTTTTCTTCATTTTATTTTTACATCCCAAAAACACTGTAAGGTGGTTTTTGACATGCTATGATGAAACAACAATACAAACGTAATTTTTCATGCATCGGCGTAGTACTTACAAGATACGTCTACGAGTTAATTGGTATTTCGCACAAATGTAAAACAATGAATGTTTCTGTTACCATCACAACTAACAACTTTAAATAAAATCATTATTAACGGTAGAATTTTTATTTAGTGAGAATTTTTTTTTTAAGTTAGGGCTAGCAAATATATATAATGGTGCGCATTCAAACATAAAACAAAGTTAAAGTGACTTACGTATTTAAAATTATAAATTAAAGAAGAAATAGTGTATATTAATATAATTATAGATAATATATGTACCATCTACAACAAAATTATATATTCCCCACCGTAACACTGTCTTTAGAGATGGCGAATGCCAAAAATATCGTGAACACGCACCTCCAGGGCGTTCCACGGAATCGGCGTCTCGAGTAAACGGCCTCGCCAGACGCGACCAACTAAACGGACGTCCAGGACACGAAACTACAGAGCGCAATTACCTCCTTAAACATTTCTTTTATCTAAAAAATTGTACGTCAGAGGAGAGACTGGAAATTAATCATAAGGTATGGAGTCGTGAGTAGCGATCGCGAAGCAATTAAAGAAAACACGTTTGCCCATTGTCGAGCGACCCGGCGGACGGCGGCCGGAGCGCGGCTACAAGGTGACGGCTTATTGTGTTCTTGTAATGACCGTCTGCGAAACGCCGGTAATTGGAACGTTTTACCCCGGAGGGGGGGGGGATTGTCCGCTTCTTGTTTGGCTCGCCAGAGGCGTACGGCATGGCCTCTCTTTCTCGCAGCCGTGGCCGGTAGCCACTCGGTCGGCCAACGGTCCAACCTGTTCCGGGGCGAAAAGGAAAGGAGATGACCAAATGGCATGTTACTTCTTTTTTTTACCAACGCGCTTCGCGTGTGTTTCTGAGAGCCTCTGATTGCGGTGTGTTAACGGTGCTCCGCCCCTGTACTAGCCCACGACCGCTTCTCAGTTAAGTTGCGCCAGCTTATGTTTATCCAGTTCACACCCGGCGTATACAATCGTGTACATGCCTCATTAAAAAAGGTTTTTTTTTCNGCCAGCTTATGTTTATCCAGTTCACACCCGGCGTATACAATCGTGTACATGCCTCATTAAAAAAGGTTTTTTTTTCCCCGCTACTGTCCACTGCGATGCCCAATGCCTATAGTCTATACATGGTATCTCAACACTTTTTTTAATCAAACCTTTGAAAAATCATCAAGCGTATGATGTGTTTAGATGTTTCCTAAGTATGTCATACTTCTGTTAACATAAAAGCATCTTATTTTTTGGTTAAACAGATTTTTATTTTTATTTAATCTGTAAATTTTTATATTAAATTAATAATAAATACAAATAAAAAAGAGAGAAATTAAGGTTTCGATAAAGCAATTTCATGAAAATTCTTTAAGTCAAATAATAAGTTTATCAGTAAATTTTTTATTTCAAATAGTTAGAAGTCTATTCTTGATCGCAGGCTAACAAAATGCTAGACTTCCAAGAAATTTCTTTATGGAATTCTTGAAACTTCAAGAAATATTTCGGCGGAAATAAAACATTTTGCTCGTATAATTTTTGTAATTTGTTTGGCACAAAATTGACAGTTAAGAACCTTAATTCTTAATTCCACTAAAAAAAAAGTAGCTGAAAGTAATTTTCAAACTGATTAAGCAGTTTTTGTCACATTTTTATTGGTAGTGTACCACAAAACAGTGAAATAACTTGAAAACCTGGAGGAAAAATGCCGGCACCTGAGCAGCCTTAATGCATGCGGCCGCGAGGGCCAGATCGTTGCCCCAGACCTTGCGACGCACCGAAGGCCAACGGTGCAACTGGACACTGACGAAGCTATTTTGTATTGTCGAGTGTTCCTCTATTGTCTGGCTGCCTCGCGGTCGACGGGGAAACAAACGCTCTCCACACGACGGCATTATATACCCCGCCAGAGCGTTGAGGCACTCCCGTGGATATGAACGTGCCGGTGTAGCTTTCGCTCGGCGGCCTTTTTCTCAACTGGCCTTCGGTGGTTCTCGGGAAATGATGCACTTTCAGTTTCGCTAAAGGAACTCCTCTCATGAAAACTATGTTGAATAATTAGTTTTAAGTCTTGGTTTTTATTCACGAGATCACGAAAGGTGGTGGGGCACGTCGGGGATCAAGCGCGAACCATCAGTGCTCAAAGAAATTTTGAATCAGACACTCTAAAACCAGAACTTACAGATATAACTAATAAGTCTACTATCCTCAACGTGGTTCCAATTAATTATTAAATAAGCTGAGTTGGTAGGCAACAAGAAACCAGCAACATATGCAGTAGTAGTGAGACAATTACAAATACACACGTGCCTTACCCGGGACTCGAAACCATAAAACCACGCACCATCAGCTAGCGTTCAATGCACTGCATTATGGAGGTTGGATTCGGAGCATCAACTTCGGATTAAATGAGTCAAATGTTTCGGATTACAGGGTTTACTAACATAACGATATTAAGAGGGCCGTCATTTCGAAAATAAGTGACTGAGCAACTTAAAGTGTGTAAGTTTACATGGCCTACCGTAGCGCTACTTGTGTGATGAATTTGGTGGAAGTCGGTTGATTGGTCCCTCAGATATGCTATAAAAAACTTAATTTTGTTATTTGGTTCCATTGTACAAAATTGCCAAAAAGGAGGCTCTGTATACGATGCTTCTAATCACACACCCAACACACACACGCACGCACACACATGCACACACACGCGCGCACACACAAACACACATATATATATATACTGTAAACGTACAAAGTTTGGTTGAATTTGGTTAAAGTGTTTAATTATGTGGCAAACATATCTGAATTATTCATGAAGCCGCCATTTTAAACATCGTTGTCTGACCCACTTAAATTATGGAAGTATACATAGCCTTCTGTATAATTTAGGATGTGCACGATTTGGTGGAAATTAGTTGAACTTTTTCAGATATGTAGTAAAATAATCAATATTTTTTAGCTCGTATTCTATTCCTAATCTATTGGAAAAACTTGATATCTGTATGCATAATTGACGCTTCTAACTAATACTGTTAGTGTGCAAAATTTGGTTGAATTTTGTGAATTGTTTCATAAACATACTGAACTAAATTATTTCTTAACACCATCAAAAAAGGACTGCCGTATCTGAAATATCTCAGTTTGCATAACATAATGTAGAACTGCTGGGGGGTAAAATTTGGTGGGAATCGGTTGATTGTTACTCGAGATATACCTACAAGGCTCCATATTTTTCATGTGCCGATGTTCATAAATTGAGTTGAGTTGATTTGAGAGATTTGGGCGGCTCTAAACAACGAAGTCTTGAGAGCCGATGAGGGTGAAATGAGGTCAGAATGGAGCAGGGCTGGAATGCAAGGGCGAGAAACCCCGCCGGCCAGTGGCATCGTCCGGCACGATTCCCACATGCGAAAATCAGGAGGCGGCCCTACCTGGAATCTAACCCTGTTCGCTTTGGTGTGAGGCGAGTAGTCTAACCACTACACCACCGCAGCCCTTTAATGAGAAAGAACGAATGGTAAATATATTCACCACATATCCGTGGTAGCTATCATACATTCAACCCGGAATCAGGGAAGAGCCGAATGCGTATTAATTACGCAGTTGTCTATAGTAGAATTTCTACATTTGGTAACTTTTCCGTACTATGCATATATTAAAAACTTCCATTGCAGTTTAGGAAGTTCTCTTGAAAAACATTTCTCCGGTTTACTATCATGCAGTCTCCTCGTTGACCACTCGTCTCTTTGAGACTTCCAGAGGTGGTATAATTTTATGGTGTGATGATTGTACTTCTCAAGTTCTTTGGATCCTCTAAATTTCCTATACCGACAATTTCATATATAAGTATGACTGTGAAAACGACAGTGTTGGTCCATTTGACTTTCAAATTACACACATTAGTGACAGAGAAAAAAAAACTAGTATTCAGGACACAAAATAACTTGAGGTTCTATTTGTGTGTAAACCTCACACATAATTATTGAGAAATTATTTCGTCTTTTTTTTTTTTTACTAAAGCTCTTTCAATTATCATTTGTTGGTTCATACATGCGGCGGCCCTAAGCTGTTGGTGACTTGCGAATCGCTGTAATGCAATGGCAATAAGAATAAATCACACTTAATTATGTAAAATAATTCAGTAGAATATTCAGTTTCATGTGAATGATTACAGTTCTTGAATATTAACAGTTTTGCAGTCAAATTTATCTGTTGTGGCGCAATTTTCATAGCTTCGCCTATCCTTAACCACTTAATAATGTGTATTTAAAAAAAAATATTTCTAAGTTGAATAAATATTACGAATATTAATTTCAATCTAAACATCTTAAATCCTTTTCTCTTTGCCAGTCTTAAATTTTAAGGGTATATTTTGTTATTTTAAACAGATGTTTCTACTTTGTGTTTTAATATCACAATCGTGGAAATCGTCTGCGAAATTGTGTATCACTCTACCGGTACTACATCTTATTTTGAGAAAGTCAAACATTTTAGGAGAATGAGGACAAATATAATTATAGAAATAACAAATGGACAGAACTGAACGCACAAAAGTATAGTTTTTGACTGCAGTTTTGCCATGGTAATATTCACTTAAAAACAGGAGAAACTGTAGGTGACACGTTTGTCTATTTTTCCTTTCCTTAAAGGTGTTTAAAACTGTGTTAGAAATGCAATTTTCTTTTAATGTTTACGCAATTTATGCTGTTTACAAAAAAAACGCATTTTCTAACTTGTATTTAACAACTCTCAAATCTACGAACTACACATTACAAGTTCCTCCCAAATGNATTTTAATGTTTACGCAATTTATGCTGTTTACAAAAAAAAACGCATTTTCTAACTTGTATTTAACAACTCTCAAATCTACGAACTACACATTACAAGTTCCTCCCAAATGGCCTCAATATTTTGTCGTTCTTTAGTAAATAACTTATTTTTAATTGTTGGAGTTCGTGCTGAAATCATAACGAAATATTTTTATCTTAACAACACAGGAGCAGTGTTCCTAAATATCGCAATTATTACTGAATTTTATTATAGTAGTATCATGATTATTATTACCGATATTATATATAACTATTTAGAATACAAAACACATGCAGTTTAAAGTTCGTTTAGCTGTGGTTATCGTGACATTAGTAACACCCTGTCCAGAGCAGGAATTTTTTGTTTAGTAAAATTTTTGCTGATTCGTTTTTCAATATTCCTGTAATATTTAAAAATGATTTTGATATTTACTATTTATATTAGGTTACATTCATCTTGTCACACTTATTTATAGAATTGATAAGAGTGCTGTAACATATTTATACTGGTTTCAAATAATTGCAATAGTAATATATCAAATAAATGCTATCAAATGTACGCTCAATTTCAAAAGGCATATTATGGATGCCCCCAATCCACGATTTTGAGCCCTGATACTTTGAAAAGCTTTCACCTGCTCATGGTATTCGATGTGATTAAACAGGATGAGTGTATTGTCTCCAGTGCAATCGACTGCAGGATAGAATTCAAGGCACATGGAAATATACCTGCAAACACGTACGCATTCTACCTGATACTTCACGACCGGCTTGTATTGTGCAAATGCCGAGATAAGACCGTCAAAATACTGTCGTGAGCACAGCTGAGGACATACAGGATGTTCGGTAATTAATCGCCAAAACTGCGGGAAGTGATTCCTTATGGAAAATAAAGTCGAAAATATACAGGACACCATATACCTAAGCAGAATACTAAAGGAGATATGAGCCTGTGAAAATTGGGGTTCGAAAACGTATTTTCGGCCAATACCTTGTATTTTTTTCCAGCGGTAAGGATGGTGGTGATTTACCCACAGTACGTCCCACATGGTTGAATGGGATATGCCCATTTGGCACGCCAAGGAGCATGTACTAGTAGAGGGCATGTCATTGATGCGCTGGCGTATCACTTCCTTAAGCCGAACAGTGCGCACAGACCGAGGACGGCCAGCATTACGCATGTGTGTCTGCAACATGGGAAGCATATGTTTCCCTTTTTGCTGTGGACTTTGTAGGCGTTGTACAAGGCATTCGGAAAAAAATACGTTTTCAAAAGTCAATTTTCACAGGCTCATATCTCCTTTAATATTCCGTTTAGGTATATGGCGTCCTATATATTTTCGACTTCATTTTTCATAAGGAATCACCTTCCGCAGTTTGGGCATTTAATTTTCGAACATTCTGTATAAGTATAAATTTTCACACACTATAACTGTTTATTCATCTTCGAGCATCGCCAGCTTCATGGTTCGAGAAAGTGCTGAAACGGCATAATAAACGGACGTATGTCAAGTGGTGGGGGTTTCCCAGCCTGCTACGATTCCTGGGTCGGCAATGCGGACATAGAGCGGTTTACCCAGAAGATTGCAATTAATAAACCTATGTATATGTGTTTTCTCATTTTGTACATTACCAAATAAAATTAATTTAAAAAAATATATTTTATGTTTCATTTATTTAAAAAACCTCCACTTAATATAAAAACTATATTTAATAAAAATACTTATGTTGAAAACAAAAAAAAAAAGACAGTTTACATACTTTGCAGGAATGGACCTCGTCGTCATTCGGTACATGTCGATAGCAGGCAGCATAATCGAGAAATTATTGATACCTATGTAATAAAAATAGAATCCAACATGGAGGGCACCGACAGCACCACCTATACCTTAAAAACATAAACAAATATAGCTGCCAGTTCAAGGTCAGAGGTCAAGGTCACCTACATCCAACGTGGTGAACAATATGGCAGCCGGGTGAACAGAATAACAGAGCATGAACAGCTTCCAGTACTTGTCCCAAAGTCCCCCAAATCATACTACTGTGGCACCACGGGCAGTTGCGTGCCTACGGTACGGTGTATGCTGAACAACGGCCATTGTTGTGAAGGGTAGGTGAATACGAGTGGCGGGAGCCGAGAATGCCGCAGTTTGAGCAGCGGCAAAAAGTCAGTTCCTGTTCAAAGTTAGGCAAATCCGCTAGCGAAACGTTTGAGATGACGGAACACGTGTAAGGCGACGACGGCATGGGACGCGGTGCTGTGTTTAAGTCGCGCCAAATCTTCGCGCAGGGGAGAGACGTTTCGGAGGATATCGAGTGGACTGGTCGACCACGAGCGAGCAAGGTCAACGGAAGTAGCAACGTTGGTGCGTGCCAACCGCACGCAAACGGCGGACGATCTCGCAGCAGCAGCAGGGATTAGCCATGGAAGGTTGCACAGAATTATGTCAGATGACCTGAACATGTCGCTTGTTACACAGCGCGGTGTGCCACACATCCTGAGTCAAGACCAGGTTTTTAAGGCCCGAAGGCCAACACACCCTCCATCCTCCCCCACTGCATCTGTACTCTGATGAGTAAGACAGTGCACGTTGAGTCACGACCAATGCGACGATCGCATGATCATTAGCGGCGACCTGATCAGCAGCGCTGACGACGATGGGGAATCTCTCAACTGGATCATAACAGGGGCCAAAACATTGCGTTGTCTGTACGATCCGTATCTGATGCGACAATCGACCACCTGGAAATCGTCATCATTGTCACGATGAAGGAAAAAAAAACAGCTACAAGGCCGGTCAAAAGGCAAGATGACGCTCGAACTGTTCTTCGACTCATTGGGCACTGTTCACATGGAACTTATCCCACAAGGAGCAACTGAGAGCAAGACCCGAAACGTGTAGATCCTTCGCCGTTTCCACGATGCAGTTCTTTGTAAACCTCCTGAGATGTGTAGTGAGGAGAACTAACTATTGCTACACGACAACGCCCCTGGACATCGCTGTGTGCTGGTCCAAGAGGGACTGACAAGGCAACAGATCACCGTGTTACAACACTCTCAATATTAAACTGATCCCATGCAATTTATCTCTCTTTCCCCGCTTCTTTCGGCAGAGGAGATAAACACTGCCACCGGAGAAGACGTGCAGGGTCTTCCTTCCAATCCTTCCAATATCTTTCTAGGTGTTTCCAACAGTTATACCAACGTTGGCAGACGTGCAGGACGGCCAACAGGGACTACTTTGAGAAACGAGTTCATCTGTGTAAGTAAGTTGGCGTCGTGGTGTGCGGCCGACCCTGGGGGCACTATTCCACGAACTTAGTACATTTAGAGTAACTTTAGAATCAGTATTGAACTTTGCGGCCCGAAGAATACCGATTGAAACTTTACTGTTAACACACCCGGACTGGACTGAAGTAGGAATGAAGTGAGTAATGCGCTCCAGTCGGCAAGGTGGACTAGAGTGTAGAATCAGGATTAAAGACTTACTCTAAATACTGCCAATATGAGTGAACTGGGGTTGGGAGCAAAACAAAGGCCGCCAATTCAGAAGTGTACTTTTCGCATGTTTGCACAAACGAAGTTTTAAAATTTGTATTTAGACAATTCTAAGCTAAAAGGACAATAAAGATTTAAAAAAAGGGGGGGGGGAATTTTAAATGTTTGAACCGAAACGGACGTACAATTTTTTAAAGTGCGATGTTGGAGAAACAAATATCAAAATTGTATTATGGTAAAATGTATAGGAAGGGAGAGATTTCTGATTTTGTAAGAGTTGAAAATAATTTGCTGATTTCAAAATAACTCTTGGAACAAAAACAGATAAACTNGAGATTTCTGATTTTGTAAGAGTTGAAAATAATTTGCTGATTTCAAAATAACTCTTGGAACAAAAACAGATAAACAATTTTTTTTTTTTTCGAGTAACGTTTGTTTCGTAGTTCACGCAGTTGCCGAAAGATGTCACAACTCAGCTATCAGTGCATGTTCACTTCATCTTCGCTCTTGTTTACATGTCAATCCGGATCGAAAACTTTATTTTAAACGCGAATTTCGGTCCATGTTCACTCCGTGATCGCTACGTCTTCACCATAGGATAAAGGTGTTTTTATTTTTCCAATTGTCAAATGACGGAAATTTTTATATATTCGACTACTAGTTGGTTTTTATTATTATTTTAGCACGGTAACTTTTCCTAAGCATACCTTAAAACGGACTGTAACTATAAACATCCATTTTTTTTATAGTTCAGCTTATGTATGTTTTCCAAAAGTGCTATAATTATGTTCGTAATATGCCATTGTGCAAAAAATAATGGAATTAATATTTTTTTCTACTTAATGGGAATCACGCTAAATTTAGTGTTACAAGTTCGATATATTTTTAAGAAACGTTTTACATANGAGATTTCTGATTTTGTAAGAGTTGAAAATAATTTGCTGATTTCAAAATAACTCTTGGAACAAAAACAGATAAACTATTTTTTTTTTCTAGTAACGTTTGTTTCGTAGTTCACGCAGTTGCCGAAAGATGTCACAACTCAGCTATCAGTGCATGTTCACTTCATCTTCGCTCTTGTTTACATGTCAATCCGGATCGAAAACTTTACTTTAAACGCGAATTTCGGTCCATGTTCACTCCGTGATCGCTACGTCTTGACCATAGGATAAAGGTGTTTTTATTTTTCCAATTGTCAAATGACGGAAATTTTTATATATTCGACTACTAGTTGGTTTTTATTATTATTTTAGCACGGTAACTTTTCCTAAGCATACCTTAAAACGGACTGTAACTATAAACATCCATTTTTTTTTATAGTTCAGCTTATGTATCTGTTTTCCAAAAGTGCTATAATTATGTTCGTAATATGCCATTGTGCAAAAAATTATGAAATTAATATTTTTTTTTCTACTTAATGGGAATCACGCTAAATTTAGTGTTACAAGTTCGATATATTTTTAAGAAACGTTTTACATATTTTAACTTTATATGGCCATATTCCAACAATCTGCGTATCGGCATGTTGTCACGCGCAATAGGCAGGTAACCGCCAACTGTAATAAATAAATAAAAACCAACCGAGCGGCCAGTTATGAAAGTGAAAGCCGAGCGAATGGAGCGGGACCCAAGGCCCGGGGACACGAGAGCCCCGGTAATGAAACGAACGCCGGCGGTGCTCGCGCGGAGCGGGCCTGCGTGTCGACGCCGGCGGCGAGCTCGACGAGGCCTCGACAGCGGGCCCGCGGCGGGCCAACCCCCGCCAGCGAGGCGGCCGCAAAGAGCGAACGCCGCCGGCAGCGCTCCTTCTCTCGGTACTCCCGGGAAGCAGCCCGAGTGCTCAGCCCACGGGACGTAACGGTTCTTGACGTGCACGTGTAATCGGATCCGTTAAAAGGGGACCCGGGGAAAAAATATCCCCCCACCACACTTCGCCCCGGCGACAGTCCACGCGAACAAAGCAAACAGTGTGGTCAACTAAGTGGATTTGCCACTGCATTTTTAATTTATACCTAATCTGCAAATGTATTACCTAGCAGTCAGTGGATAATCAAGTAAATTTTTTTTTAATCTCTTTGTGTAATGTAATACGTAAAGGTTTTCTTGGAAGGAAAACTAAATATTACTAAGCGAAGTGTTCAAATCTTTACTTATAAAGTGTATATATAGTGATAAATATTTACAGCAAACTTTCATGAGTCGTGAATTGGTTGCATTGCATCATTATGAGAATGCACTTTTTCCTACATTGTCGTTCCTTTTTCCGTTTATTTTTAGCTATATCACAACTACAAATGCACAGTTATATAAACTTAAAAGTGTTATAAACTAATTTGTTTAAAAAAATATGTTGAAATATTTAAAGTTGAATGAAAAGTATGGTTTCTGTTATACAAAGGGTGATTTTGGCGGAGTGTGACTCGTGGCCTGGTGGAATTCTCTGCCTGCATGTTGGCAACATTGGAAGCAAATCGGTCGTGAGAACGCGGATAGATAATTCAGTGGCAGGTCACGACATTCGTCTTCGTGTCCACCGCCACAGCCGCAGGTGATCCCACGGCGCTGCGTGGATACGCGGATAGTTTTTTTGTATTCCTTGTTCAACCTGCTTTCAAAACCGTGCCTTTGAAATTTTGTGATGACTCTGATTTTAAGGGGGAAAAAAAATAGACCTCGCAGACGAAACTTAACTTTTAAAAACTGGATGTTAAGAGTTGCAGAAGAAACGATGTTATTATAAAACAATATATGCGTATCTGGAGCTAGTTTACTTGGTCTGGTATACGGCGGATATGTAACTTCTTTCTTATGGTGGTAGCGCGCGACTATCGGGAGAGCAGAGGCCATGCGACTGACCAACTGGACTTTAAGAAATTGGAACTTGTTTCAAGAGTGACGGGCATATGTGAGGTGTAAATGTATGGCGAGGAACACTCTGTCCGCATATTTGTAATTAATGAGTGAATGTAAAGTGAGTGTAGGTAGGACAGGGAATGTAATAAGTAATCTTAATAAGAGTAATTGACATTAACGCAAACAATTTCGCCCACATATTAATAAAGTAAGTTTAAATATTAGGGATAGCCAATAGTAAATAAATTAAGAAATTATTTTTATTTGAATTATTTTATTGAGGCTTTCACGTAATACGCCCTAGACCTTTTGTGACAATATAAAATAAAATTGGTTTACTCTGTTTACGAAGTCGAAGTAACTGGAAATCCTTTTTTTAAAAACTGCGTTACGTTTTTTAAGTCTCATGACAAACCATTGCCAATGCGCATAAAATAATAAAGAACAATGTTTCTTACACTTGACTTTTCGTCACACATTCCCACCAACCGGAAACCCAATATTTCCGTTGTTAATGCGTTTTTTTTTTCAACGCAGAACTGAATAGATACGGAATCTGAAGCACTTCTGTTTGTTGGAAATCAGCTATTTGTCTTTAAATATGTGATTTTTCTATGGTTGATAATTAGATTTCATTGACTTGGGGCAATTTTTTACTATTTTGAATTTAGTTTGTATATGCAGTAGTGGCTGTTTCTGATTTTTCAGATTTCAAGAAACTGCCGTTGATGCATGCATTCACATCTTACCGCTAATTGGCGAGAGCAGCGAAAACTGCTTGAATTTCAAAGTTTATTCCGTGCAAAACCTTGCAAGTCAAGCACTGCTCGTTCCGTACTGCAGTTACTGTCTAACTTCGCATACTTTGTAGTTAACGAAAAGTCATCCAGAAGTAATCATTTCTTACAATTACATACACTGATAAAGTGAATGTGGATTTTTGGATTTATATCTATGATCCAGAACTTCCTCTTATATCTAAGGTAAATAATTTTTTTTAGTAACTAGATGCAGTATAGCGACGAAAAGGAAGGTGTATTACCAAAATTTTAATTTAGCATTTAACGAGGTTTAGCAATAAGTACTCTAATTAACTTTTTTTTTCTGAATTTACCTGCAAATGCTTTCCACAGTGTTTTCGTTTATAAAATAACAGTGCAGCGGCAGCTGATATTCCGTACCTCCCGGGCCGTCGTCGGCAGTTCGTCCAACCTGTGGGAAGGCGAGTATTTCAAGACCAGGCATTCGGCATTGTTCGCCGGCGATGTGGCCTCCCGATATGGCCCGGGTCACTCGCCCATGTCCGAACACCGGTAGCCATTCCAGGTACCTTCGTCGCTTTACGACGGCTACAGTAGTAAAATGTCAAAGCCGACCGAATACTCCGCAGGTGTCCGCCATAACTACACGACCACCGCCTTTGTCCGTTTCTTTCCTCGAGGGGTGAAAAAAAACAAGACGCAGATAAAATAAAACCGATCTGTAATGCAATCCAATAGCAGCATTGCTGAGGAGAAAATGCATGCTGTTTTTAGATAAGAGAGAGCCACTGGATTTTTGATTCTTTTCTGCATTATTGACTAAATTGTCTTTTATTTTTCATGTCTGTTCTCAGCACATAGCAAGGTCTAAGACCCTACAGATAAGAATTTCCTATGTTTCATATTTATTGAACAAGTTTGACATTAAATCCTTTCCACGGCTACAAAATTATTGTAATTATTTTTAGCAGTCGTGTTGTACAGAATGTTCTTCTGTACCGTGATTTCGCAGTTTTATTCTTTTTCATCTGTTACGTTAAACGATTGAGGTGCAAATTCGTACATAGAAAAAACCTCTCGATAGCAGCTTAAGAATACCAGGAAAGAAGCACTCGAAATAGTATGACTTGATAGACTCTTGCAACTTTATATAAGGCTGTCTCTCGCAGACACCAGCACATCCACAACGGACGATGGACAGCGGGAGAAAGTGACTCATATCCGACGTTGTAGAACTTTATTGAATAGCATGTTCATGTGAGTGCGTGCTGTAATTGTATTGGGTACGGTTCAACTACCGTTGACAGAGCGGTCATCAAGGACGAAACCAATGGGTCAAACGATCAGGTGCAAGCAAGTATTAGGACATGGCATGAACTGTAGATATAGAACCATACCAACATTCGCTTCGAGAGATTTAGAAACATCATGGAAACCCTAATCAAGGATGGCAGCGCCAGAACTCTGAAAGCCTTTGTTATCCTCGCTATAAAACCTCTATCATCTCCGGTTCATCATGTTTCTCAGCTTTAAGAGCTGCATGGTATCCGCTCCTATTACAAAGGCGAATCGGCATGCACAACCTCAACACGGGTCAGGAACCTGTCATGCTGAAGTAAGTTGGATATGAAATATATATGCCATTTTTTCAATTAATTGCAATATCTGTACGTGTCATTTAACATGTAAATGAAGACTCGACTCCTCAGACATCCGCTTAGTAAAGTAATCACAATGATGTTCGTGGCTGTATTCCTCAAGTGCTGTTAACATCTTAACATCTCGTCCAGGTCTTGTAAAGCGAATTTCCAACACTGTAGGATTATTTTAGTGCTCCTATAAGAAAAATCCTTGGAAAACCCGTCATCAAAATTATTTTATAATAATACGAAATATTTTCTTTTCAAATCTCCAATACACGAATTTGTAATATAACAAATTACAGGCTTGTATTTCAGCTTTAATGGGAAATATATCTATATTTTTTTGTGTTACGGGAAACTATTTTGATTAATAAATACGACAGAATAAGGGAAATATCCTTTCAAAATGAAATTCACCAAAAAATATATTTATAGCTTGCCAACTTTAAGACTCGTACCTCCACCTCTTGCATTACCACCACAGACATTTAACCACACTACCATCCTGTCTTGCAGTCAAAGAAAGAAATTAACTTTTGTGTTGTAATTAGTAAAAATAACAATATTACGTCTGGGGAAAAAAATTAGGTAACCTATTAAGAGAATTGCTGCGCTACCGATTGCAATTAAATTTTTTCGGGCGGACTAAACCCTTGCACAGTACAGTTTTATAATTTCACATTATACTGTTTTATGAACATGCATCGGGATAACGGTTACTAAAATTAAATGCATAGAAAATATAAGAATGGTATGTTTGGTTATCTATATAATTATTAGGCAGGAAATACATATTGCTACATGATGACATAGGCCGATCTTTCTTAATAAAGCAATGTGAATGGCAATAAGTTGTCTACACTCGAAATTACGTTATAAGGAAACATTCCCTTCTCCCCGCCCCAAAGTCAATGATAGTATTTTACCAGCACGACAATTGTAAACACATCCAGATGTTTTAATTGAAATAATTATCCCAGATTGCAATAATTTGTAACTGTGACTTAGCTATTTTAAGTGATTCCTGGTCAGTACAAACAAACGAGTTTTTATATGTATTACATTTACGGCATTTGTATTATTTATTACGAGGGCCCGGATGTTTTGAAAATGCATATGCAAATGCATATTTTGAGGATTATTGACGTTTAATGCGTACTATAAACGTAACAGCATAGTAGTGTCAACACATTCCTACGCCCTAACACTGAGAGCTAGCATCAATTGCTGGCGCCTTACGCAGAGAGCAGATTCCATACGTACTTAGAAACCCTAGCATTGGGCAGATATCAAGTTCCTTAAACTTTTATTGTAAGCGGCCACCACTCAAAAATAAAGTATAGTTTGAGTTTCACGAGTGAAAATCAGCAAGCCATTTGGCGGCCTAGGGCATCAGGCGATCACTGGTGTTGGACGAGTAAACGTCTGGGCATAGAGCACTTAACAATACAGATGTGAAACAGCAGCTTACATTGCAAACTCCAGCCGCACACGCCAGCAAAATGGCGTCGCTGGCCAACACAATGTTGGAACGCCGTTCGCCAATCAAAGCCCGGTATCTCCTTCTCCAGGCGTCAGCCCTGCCCGCAGGAAACCTTTCTCAAGCAGAATTGCAACAGCCAATGACATGCAAGACCCGTTCCTCGTAGCCTCGCGCGAGAAGACGGAGAATGGGTACGCCGACATCAAAGGAGACAAGTATGTACTGGCAGTACCTGATTGGCCGGCAAGCACTCCCTTCCATGGTAATCTCTCCAGCTATTCATGAGGTCTTCCATACAGAAACAAAATAAATGCCGGGTAATATTTTTACAACTGTTGTAAACACACGTATACTGATGAGATAGTAGTAGTTTGTGAAACCACATAAATCAGTATTCTTAACATAGAATACTCGCGAATAATACACTTTAAAATGCTATTTTTCTCTTATTACATATTGCGCCAAGCAGTGCTCTACTCTTTTTGTGCGAAATTTGTTGTAAAATATACGTTGCACAACAGCAATGCACTTTCTTAGCCAATTCACATGATAACCATTCCTAGTGGTGTCAGCGTGCAATAAAATATTAAGTAATTATCCCATGAAAGTTTCTCTAGTTATTATAACTGTTACAAGTTAATAACGTATTGAAATCACCTTATTTATGACTTATATAAAGTGAAAAAATCTGTGATATCTAGTTTTCTTGGCAGCAAATTTGGTATGTTAATCCTGTTACCGTCTACCTCATAATGCCGTACTCTGCTCAATCGGACATAGAATAGAAATTTTTTTCAAATTTGCAATGAGTGAAAAATGTAGTATATTTGAAAGCTGTATTATAATTAGAGACCTGCAGAATTCGCTTTATTATTTGGAATCGAAAAATTCACAGTGATGTATATACTTCAGCCGGGATCGGTTCTCCATTGGCTGCTTACATTTTCATGTTTTTTTTTTCAAGCGCTCAGATAACCGAGATTATTTTTTTTTTTTGTGAAAGCGTTAATTGTTGTGTTTCACTGCCGATAGCCAGTTGGCTGGAAAAAGTCGTTAATATACGTGTAGTACCGGACACACACTTTAATTTTTATAATACAATTTCAGTTTTCAGGAACGTGTTTTAAATCCACAGCTGGAAAAACTCGTCAAATGTAATATTTTAACACTGTACATGAGAAAATCGTTTTACAATAGCAGGGAAATATTTCAATGGTGGGAAGTTTGTAATGTTTATAATACAATGCGGTTATTTTGAGGGATCTCGATTTAGTGTACATTGGTGTATGTTGACAACTGAGTTTTCTGTTTTGAAAAAAATTGTTTACTATAGGAATTCTAAAATAATGTATAATGATTCATCAAGTAAGTATAAATTTAATTCAATTAAGTTGTGGTTAGAACATTGGGAATATTGGGAAACAACTGCTATCAGATTGTAAATGGAAATGTAACTGCCAAAGATATAGAATTGAAAGTTACTTAACATTCTAAATATATTCAAAAAGCCCGATGTTTTATTGAAATTAATTTATTAGTGTCTTACCTGTATATCTCGTTCGCCTTCAAACGTGGCCGCTTTTCCCACTATTCCATCATTGTTCGAATATACCTGCAACAAGGATTTCCACTGCTGAAAAATTAATCACATAAAAATTTTCTTGAAAGTAAAACAACAACTTGAACGTCACTGTGGTTAGGTTATGTTAGGTTTTGTTAGGTTAGGTATTAAAAAACAGAAATATATAAAATTTGAAACACAGATGTTTGGGGAAATTTTCATATAATTAACCACTAAATGCAATTACAAACATCAACGCAACAAACACTAACATTTTGTACCAAGTATATTATTACATTCGGAATACACTCCTTATCACTGCCTTATTTTAATAATCACGTGACCGCCACCTTACCTAACACGCACATTTCCATACCACGTCGCACTGCTATTCAAACAGTTGTTAAGTGCGATTATTGCCACATTGATACATGTCCGAAGACCAGTCTTCAAAATCACTATCCGTGTCTAAATGTAAATCCCTTTCGGACACTGGAGACTCATCACGAGTGTAAAGCAGTATTTAATTAGTTAAAAGAAAATTAAAAATTATCTTACGTGATGAGAACTGTGTGGCGTTAGTTTTTGTGGTTCTGTTCTGCAGGCTATCAGTAAGAGATAGCACTGTATTTCTTTTACTACAGCTTTATTAGGTTAAGGTATTGTTTACATTTAGAAAGGAATTAAGCGTTCACTGTAGACGGCTACATTTAAGTTACGTTTAGATCGAGCTCGTTATTAAAAATTTTCTCCGAAGAAAGTAATTTAAATTGGAATGTGCTTATTTTATTTTTATTTTTTCTAAACGAATATCTATGTAATAGAATACCAAATTGTTACCCGACAGTGTTGTGTGGTTTCTAATCCCATGTTATCCACGAGTGTGAGATCCTTTATATATATTAACTTCAGTTAGCTTAATTTGAAAGACAGCGCAAGAGCCTACATAAAAACAGCGAGATGGAGCGTTAACGGGTTCAGTGATGTAGTCTTTTTGTGAATACTTAAAAACAACGTAGACAAGCCCGAGTTATGAATGACCTTGGTAGAGTCCTCACGTCCAAGTGCTTGATAACAACGGAAAGTGGTTCGTGTGCTGGTCCATTACGTAAACCGACCCCCCTCCTCCCCCGCAACCATCATCGCGAACCCTAAGAGAAATTTACAGCCGTGGTTTTTAGTAGTGTTTAATTTACGGCAGCGAGCGAATACCTTGTAGCACGTGATCGTAAATATTTAGAGCTGATATTTATGAAGCGAGCGCTTTCTGCCCGGCGACAGCTAAGTGTGTACGAAAGAAGTCTGCACTCTTCGGCTGCTGAAAATTTATGTTGCTGTGCAGGCACGCCCGTCGGTGCACTGTTGAGTCTGCGAGGAATGTCAGGTGTGTCGGCGTATGTCTTCTGGAGGCTCAACTCTGCCCAATGAGAGTCGTGAGGAAACTACGAGCCCGCTGGGATCGAGCGCTCGCGGTGTTCGTTAGGACCGCGCGTAAGAAGAAAACGTTTTCGGCACATCAAAACCACTTCGTCTTCGTTTAAAATACCGAGGCACTTTGACAGTACCAGCCGTCGTCTCCTCAAACACACCGAACATGTATAGCTTAAGAAGTATTTTTGATAAAATTATTGTTTGCTATGCTTTCTTTATTGTTCGGGGGGCCCTACAAGATATTAGGCAGGTGTACCAGTTTTTTTTTTTTTTGCTCTTCAGCGTTTTCACGTAATCACTGAATTGTATCTCCTATAACCACAACCCATTTGTCTAACAAAAGAGAGACAGTCACTGATGAAATTATTTCTACTGAATAGTAATACATATGCAAATAGTTTGAAAAAAATTACAATGAAATACTAGATATTCTTGGAAAGATAGGCTTATAAATATGCTGGTGTCTATCTGGAATATATGTCTCTCTCTTACAACTTTTCAAACCGAGAACAGAATTTTACCAAACCCAGTACACACACAGTAAATAAAACGGACATCCTACTTGTATATTTTTAATACGCGTCGTATGATTACTTTCAAAATGGTAGCTATTTTAATATTTAAGCTGTCATTTGATAACTCGGGAAACATTTAAACCATTTAATCAAAATTTCATATATTGACAGTTTACGATGTAGGTATTTAATTTATTTACATATAGTGCTATTTTTCCGCCATTTTCTAAGATAACGCAAAATGTTAAAATAAAGCTTTTGCAACGTATTTCGGAATTTTCCCAATTGATTCCGGTTTAATTTCGCAAGTAACTAAAACTACGGTAGGTCATGTTACCAAATAAGACTCAAGTGGATAAGGCACTAATTTTCAGCATGGTGGGCACACAAACATTTTAGGTTAGTTTGATATGTATACCATACAAATTAACCAAATACAACCGAACTTGGTATGCTGAAATTATCAATCACAAGCATTAAATACGGCAATGAACCACGTGAAGAAAATAGCTTTTTTATATTTTAATTTGAAACCACCGATTCCTACCAAATTTTGCAAACAGGAAATACTACACCATACAAATTGATGGGTTTTAAATGCGCCATATACTTATTTTCAAAAAAGGATGACCACATTAATATTTGTTATTACTATGCTATACCTACGAACCGGTGTAACCCATTTCAGCCAAATTGTGTGCGCTGGCAGGTATCTTATATCATTCTATGCCGTGTTGACATATACAATTTAAATGTGCAAGGAACATATTTTCAACATGGCAGTAATATAGATATTTTAAGTTAGTTGGTTATGTATCCCATACTGTTTGACCAATATCTTCCAAACTTGATACGGTGAAAATATCAACTACAAGTATACAAATACTTATTCATTGCTTCTTTTGTCGGCGATTTTAGAAAATAGCACAGCATGAAAAATTAAGTTTTTGCGTCATATTTCGGGAAACAATCAACAGATTCCTACCATATTTGGCAGACAAGAAATACTACGGTGCTCCATGCAAATCAATTTGTTTTAAGTGGGTCGTACACTTATTTTTGGAATGGCGGCCAAATGAACAGTTTTATTTCTCGTCTATAGAGTGTATCTACGAAACCATGTAACCAAGTTTAACCAAACTTTGTGTTCTTATATTACAATCATCAATTTTGTCTACACAGGGTCTCCTTTTACAAACATTTTGTAAGATAGCTCCACTTTTATGCCAAATCTAGGGAAACAATCAGAGACGGCGGTGGATGGTGTAGGGGGGGGGGCAGTTGGACACTGTCTCTCCCCTTGAATTTTGTCCCCTTCCTGATTTCCATGACTTCATTCAATAATAAAATGCTGCAGTTTATAATCTCTGAAACTATGAAAATCGAAAAATTGAAAGAATGTGAAACACTTTACTAGATTTTCATCATCAGCTGAAAGCTTAATAGTAAGTTCAGGGTGTTTGGATTGCCAGAACCCTGAGATACCATTGAATGAGCCGGACACATTTCTTAATTAGACGCAATACAAGGGGGAGAAAGTTTCAAGAGATTCTTCTTCCCCAATTGCCCAGCCAAGTGCATTTGTGGTATAGGAGATATCTTCTGTTTTCCATTACCAATGGTTTTATTCTTGTAGGCGTTTTTACCATGGGGAAGTGGCTTGTTCTACCATGGGGAAGTGGCTTGTTCTACCATGGGGAAGTGGCTTGTTCTACCATGGGGAAGTGGCTTGTTCTACCATGGGGAAGTGGCTTGTTGTACCATGGGGAAGTGGCTTGTTCTACCATGGGGAAGTGGCTTGTTCTACCATGGAGAAGTGGCTTGTCCGTTGTGCTGTTAAAAGGCCTCGTTTGGACGCAGGTACGTTGCTACAGTTATGCATTAAATTTGTTTCATTGAGTTGCATTAGTTTTTTGGTATTAAATATGCCTGTTATTGAGTGCACGGATGCTTAATAAACTATACATATACAGTAAGTGGAACGAAATGACTAATCGGAATACACTTATTAATTATGTAGTTTATACGAGGGCGAGTTAAATAATAACCAGAAAATTGTAATAAAAATCCTAAATTGCGCGTCACTGTCGTCTATGTTGGCATTAGTGTTACAAATTATTCAAGGAACATCCTATAGGTGGCATAACAGTGCAGACAAACAAACGCAATCACAGATGTACCAGTCTTACGATGGCTACCCTACTTCGAACGTGCGCGAAACAAGGACAGCGTTATTTTGTTCGGATTTTGAGTAGTGAAGCTGTGAAAATCTATTGAAATCCATGGACGATTCAGTGAGGCGATGCATGCTTGCCACAGCAACAAGTTTACGAATGGAGTGGGAAGTTTGGAAATGACGTTTACTTCGGTAACACACGCTCCTCCCTCGGGTCGGGCACAACCAGGTTGGCCGACATAGATTGCTACAGCAGTTTGAACCTTGGTGACGGAAAACATAGCCGAGTGACGGTGGACGAGGTTGCAGAAACTCCGAACGTCAGTAATGGCTCGGCATACCACGTAATCCACGACGTGCTCCAGTTTCGCGAAGTATTGGCAAGGCGGGTGCCACGGAAGTTGGTGATCCGGATTCCGGGGGGTGGGGGACCTGCCCAATTGCGCAAGTGTTACTCTGGTTAAACCCAGCGCCCATTGAAAGACAGTTCCCGCCCCCTCTCTACTAGCACTTTCATCCCATCATAATAAAGAGCATAATTCCTATCCTCTGTCTCCTGTAGCATTTTCTGTAAACATGATAATGCATGAAGCAATTTTTAATTCTTTCCTGTCGAAAGAGTTTTTACGTTGACTATGCCGGTTTTTCCCTTTCTCTTCTAACTACAGTTTAGCTATAAGTACACTTAGGGAGGTTCTCATGGCCAAAAGCAGGCCATGACAGCCCAATCCCTCTTTGCCGTGATGCATGTCTTCTTGCATGATACTCCCTTCCTTGTAGGCGTATGGGGCTTAGCCCTGAGACGCACTTAACTCCCGTCCCTACCGTGGGCTCATATAACACTTAGTTTTAGAGTAGTTAGTAAAAAAAAAACGGAAGTTGATTCCAGAATTGAAACAGCAGCGCGTTGACGCCAGTGAAGAACTTCCGCGGCGCTTCGATGCAGAAAATGATGTCTTCCATGTGAGAATCGTTACTGGGGACAAGACCTGGGTCCACTACCACCAGCAGGATACAAAGAGAGCGAGCGAGGAGTGATGTCGTTCCACGTCACCAACAACCAAGAAGTACCGGACGTGGCCATATCTGCAGGGAAGATTACGCTGGCGTTCTTTTGGGACTAACTAGGCGTAGTCTTGGAGCACTACGTTCCCAGGGGGGGGGGGGCACTGTCACCTGTACCACGTATCAGATCGTCTCAAGAATCACCTTCAACCGCAATCAAGTCAAAGCTAGGTGAACTGTCGTCATTTGGTGTCGTTTTGCAACATGACGCTGCTCATCCCTATCCAAGACCTGCATTCTGGGTGTCTTCCACCTCAGCCATATTCGCTACACCTCGCCCCTAGTGATTACCACGTGTGCACTGTAAAACCGCTTTCTTCGCTACAACACATAATTTGTTGCCGCAAAGAAAAATTTATTTAAATATCATCCATTACACAGTAGTCTTGTCACAAAAATAAAAAACAATTTTTGTTTGACCTATATAGCAATGACTATGAAAATTTCGCATTGTCGTTACAATAGTTTAGCAGACTTTTTTTTGGAAATGTATGTTACACTGTAAAGAAAATTTGTGCTCTGAATGAAAACAGTAATTTGTAAATAAGAGAAAAGTGACAAATCTTTCAAAATTATACTGAATTAAATAAATCCTAAGGCGACCCCGTGAACCCAAACACGAACCTTTGTGTTATTAGTCTAGCGCCCTGCACCACAAGCCCACTGCATCTTACTGCGTTTGGGTTATTTTTGATAGGTACGTTATGTAGAGTAGTAACATGGTCCAGAATACACTGCCACCTCTTTAGCAGAATTGAGGTTAGTGATTTGGATAATCACAGAACTTCAGAATTACAATGAACGTCTGCAGAGGGACTTTATATATTTGCTCAGATGCATTTCCGTAACTGCAGAATAAACTTATCGGTTTATGAATGTTTGCGTTGGGACAACAGTACGACACGAAACCTTTAAACTATTACCTTTAGTTCGAAGAATTAGTTATTTACAGTGAACAAAAGCAGCTTAACGAANCGACACGAAACCTTTAAACTATTACCTTTAGTTCGAAGAATTAGTTATTTACAGTGAACAAAAGCAGCTTAACGAGTGCTTATTTATTTGCTATAAAGGAAGGTAATACTATCATAAAACAAAAAACGTATGAAGAAAACATTTATCGACATCAAACTTGCATTTCTGTGAGCTTCTCTTGGAATGAAAGCTGCATTGTGTTGTTGCAAACCAAACAGTGACAACGAAAAGGTTTTCTTTGTCAAGTAGGAAAGTATGTGTGGATTTTGTTTAGAGTGTGAGGGCCACTCAAGGAGGCAATGGGAGAGAATCTGCTCTGTAACGACGAACAGGTGCATTAAGCGACGGTGCTCTAGTGTCTGCGCAGACAAACAAATATATTTTTTTTCCGAGAGGAATCCATCCACTTGCGCTAGAACGTATTGAACGTAGTGGAGACTACGTATAAAAACAATAATATTCTGTACTATTTATGCTCAATAAATTAGATTCAAAAAATTACAGTGCAATAGGGTGAGTGAAGATATTTGGGTGGCTCTTAACAACGAGGTCTTGAGAGCCGATGAGGGTGATTGAGGTGAGAGTGAAGAAGCGCCGGAATGAAAGGACGGGGGAAACGGAAGATCCCGAGAAAACCCGCTGACCAGCGGCATCGTCCGGCGCGATTCTCACAGCGAAAATCAGAAAGTGACCAGCTGCGGATTGAACCCGGTTTGCCTTGGTGGGAGGCGAGCAGGCTAACCACTCAGCCACCGCGGCCCCAGAGATAAATATTGCCGGAACAGAAGTACATATGTTTGTAAAGATAAAACTATCAATTGCGCTTTAGAAAAATAAAGTTGATATTTAAGCAATCGCGATTACGTAATTCTGCTGCCTGTTTTGTTTCAAAATTATCTTATTGTGCATGGTAGGNGTAATTCTGCTGCCTGTTTTGTTTCAAAATTATCTTATTGTGCATGGTAGGTGTTTATTTTAATTCCGACGCAATAACAATTAAAAATAAAACACAGTGAGAAGAGGTGCTCTTTAATCGACATAAAGTTCAGCTATGTCCCTCTTAAATTTTTATGTTATTGTAGGTGCTGAAAAATTGTTTAAGTAGATGTCGTTAAAAACTAATTATCTTACATCACGTGATGGTAGATTTTACACTGGCGCGACAGGCGCGACACGATAGGAGGGAACGAAACTAAAATTGTCAGTTAATAAATAATAAGCTGTGTGTGACGTTAACATAACAGAAATCAAAAACGTAACGATTTTTTTTTATAAATGTGATATATAATTATTCCTTTNAAATTGTCAGTTAATAAATAATAAGCTGTGTGTGACGTTAACATAACAGAAATCAAAAACGTAACGATTTTTTTTTTATAAATGTGATATATAATTATTCCTCTCTTGAATGTGGCGTTCATAAATAAAATAAATCATCTCCTTTCTATAACAGTTGTGGCAGTACTCAGTTAACGTTTTATATTCGGTGTGATTTGATAATTATCTAAGAATTTTACTGTAAGAAATATTAAAACTTCAACACATGGCTCTAAAGATTGCGCATGCGAAAAGTTTTAATTATTTCTGGGAATGTTAGCTAGCTTCATACAGATTATTTCAAAATATGTTAAAGCTTTCTTTTATGTAGAGAGTGACTTCTGCTGCAAAAAAATATGGATGCGGTTATGAGTGCGTAATATTCATCCTTTTAGTGCCGCGTCGCATTTGTCACTGCGTTTCCTCCTCTTTATGACAATTGAATTATCTCTTATTTGTTCTTAGGATCTTCATTCATATTTACAGACTATGTGTGTCTTCTAAAACAAGTGAGAAGCTTCGTTTAGGCGTTGCATTTGAGCTAAGCCAACAAACAGCAACGACATAGTGCACTCTTCACTGTTTACTGTATTTTTCATTGTGATTCTTATTTATGTTATTTTAAGTATTCGCGTATTGCATGCTTTCATAAAAAAAATTATTATCTGCTTTAAACGAGACTAACACTGCTAGTACTGGCCTGAATATAGCTACTGCAGTGTCAACTCGAACGTCAGTTTTTCTAATATTTTGACATTTCGAATTCCAAAAACCTTCGATGTTCACGAAAAGCTGTAGTGTGTACTGTACAGTGGTACTTTTTGAATAACTCGTAAAAAGAGTAACCAATTATTAAAGTTGGATAGCAAATTATTTGTGAGAAGAGTGTCGTCTTTTATAGAGCTTATTAACGTCCCTCTCTGTTATGCCTGATAGCTTGTAATTGAATGGCTTACAAACTAACTTATGACCTAACTTAAGGTATCACCCATGTCTTACCTGGGATTCGAACCCAGAACCTCCCGCACACCAGACCAGCGGCGCACCAGCTCACTGCACCACGGGAGGTCGGCTTGTGGGAAGAGGAAATAAAATATTTGCAATGAAACAGTTTGGCTCTACATAACAATTATGCTTTCTGACAAAAAAAATTTTTCTATATATATGTTTTTTTTTAATTTACTCGTTTTAAATGCTATGTGTTAAGGCAACTAATAAAGTTGTCCCTACCTTGCGAGAAGACCTTCATCCACCACTAAAAAAAAACCATCAACCTGTTCCCACGAAAGTTTGGCAAACAAATATTACGAAGGCAGGCCATGTGAACTGAAGTGTTTTAAGTGTGCCAGGCACTTATTTTCAAAGTGATTGCAGTAGAAACATAACCGTTCCTTTTACCTTAGTCTTAGAGTAGTGTTAAATCTACTTGCACATAGAGGAAAGTGGACGGATGAATCACATTGGTAAATTCTTGTTTTCCAGCAAACAATTATTCATTTCTAACCCGAGCGTGCGAAGTTGTACAATTATTCATTTCTAACCCGAGTTGTGCAATGTTTTTCACAGTATTTAAACTCCTGCGACTATAACATCCCCCCCCCNCAGAAATTCGCCTCCGAACTGAAATAAACTTGTTCACCTCGAGTGGCAAAAGGGAGGCCATGTTATTTTTTTTTTATTCTTTCTGGTTTCTCTTTTCAAAACTCTTTACCTTTATTTTATTTTTTTGTTTCGCCTCGGATAATTTTTCTCCGCGCCGGGAGCCCGGTGTCTCCTTTTGTGCGCGGCGTATTGGGTTTTTTCTTATTATTATTGTTATTTATTCCGCCTGG
>NQII01001827.1:281228-354742 GCA_002778355.1 Clitarchus hookeri
GGGGGGGGGTTGGACAGGCGAGGAACATCGCGTGCGGGAGCCCGCCCCGTGGGATCCGAACCGCGAGGCCGGTAGCCTAATAAGCCATATGTTGCTTCCCCCGCCCGCCGCCCGGGGCGCTGGTGCGGTCGCAGTATGGCGTCCCGGGACCACGCCCCGTCTGGGCCGGCGGAAGGCCTCACCCGCGTCGCGCCGCAGCTGCAGGGCCCACTCTACGCACGTCAAGTCAGTCCGCAGTTACTTACCATTGTATCACTGAAGCCATCCTCAAGTTCTACTTCCTCACGCGGATGAAGCTTAACCAAGTCCAGACAATCACACCCGTCGACGAGACGACGCATTCGTGCGCGCTCAGTCTTACACTATCTCGCATGAGAACTATTTCTCACTAGGCATTACCAACACACCTATTTTCTCCCCCTGAGTGAGTGAAGAGATTCGGGCGGCTCTTAACAGCGAGGTCTTGAGAGCCGACGTGGGTGATTGAGGTGAGTATGGAGCAGCGCCGGAACGAAAAGGGAGGATGAAACGGGAGATCCCCGAGAAAACCCGCCGGGCCAGCGGAATCATCCGGCACTATTCCCACGTGCGAAAATCCGGGAGTGGCCCAGCCGGGGATTGAACCCTGTTCGCTTTGGTGGGAGGCGAGTAGGCTAACCGCTGAGCCACGGTATTTTCTCCCTGTGTTTATTCATATTAATTAAAACGAAATATTATAATTTATACATAGAATATTACTTAAAGTTCAATTTAACCAAAAGTAAGGTACTTTTGTGTTTACATAAGTATAAGACGTTTGTGATAGATGGCATTGTTAGGAAACAACCACCCGCATGGGGTGATTTTGCAAAGGTTTGATTAAGAAAGTGTGAAGATATCGCGAAAAGACTACATTCGAAAGTCAACACTGTCCCGTTTCACACGTAACGGCTTTTCGCGGTTGACTGAACGCTGATGAAAGCCCTGCTTAGCATCTACTTTCCTTCTCACTTACAACATGGTTACATCCATCACATTTCTCCTGCCATTTGCACACATAATTATTTTTACTTTTTACGGAAAAGTTTGTACACTACACTTTCATACATTCTTGCCTTGCATACGTGGACATCACTGTTTTGTTTTAACAACTCCTCTAGCGAACAAGGAAGCGTAGGGTNCCTGTGTTTATTCATATTAATTAAAACGAAATATTATAATTTATACATAGAATATTACTTAAAGTTCAATTTAACAAAAAGTAAGGTACTTTTGTGTTTACATAAGTATAAGACGTTTGTGATAGATGGCATTTGTAGGAAACAACCAACCGCATGGGGTGATTTTGCAAAGGTTTGACTAAGAAAGTGTGAAGATATCGCGAAAAGACTACATTCGAAAGTCAACACTGTCCCGTTTCACACGTAACGGCTTTTCGCGGTTGACTGAACGCTGATGAAAGCCCTGCTTAGCATCTTCTTTCCTTCTCACTTACAACATGGTTACATCCATCACATTTCTCCTGCCATTTGCACACATAATTATTTTTACTTTTTTCGGAAAAGTTTGTACACTACACTTTCGTACATTCTTGCCTTGCATACGTGGACATCACTGTTTTGTTTTAACAACTCCTCTAGCGAACAAGGAAGCGTAGGGTNTACATTCTTGCCTTGCATACGTGGACATCACTGTTTTGTTTTAACAACTCCTCTAGCGAACAAGGAAGCGTAGGGTTAGGGCATAAATTGTAAACGTAAAAGTTTTTACATTCGCGCGTTAATGTGTCCCACACATAACAGCCTTCAAAATCATCGTAGCAACATAGTCAGTGTATTGTGCCGTCACAAAATTGACTTTGCAGAACGACTCGAGCATCTCGAAAACTTACGCATCGGTACTCACATTTCAGGTCACAGTACTTGCTCACATCTTCTGACTTGAATGGAGAAAACTCGGCGACGGACACTTCAATTTCTTCTTCGATATCACTGTATTCGAAGTCGGGGCTGATAGGGCTCTCTGCGAAGCTGGGAGATAATAAGCTGTAGGACGTTCTGGTCGATGGCGGCTGGTACGGGTTGCCTGATGGTTGCGGGCTCGTGCTAGTAGACGGCATTGACGAAGTTGCTCCTCGTGCCAACATGGTGCAGATAAGCTGAAGAATATTATCTCCATTTTTTTCTGCGTTGNCATTGACGAAGTTGCTCCTCGTGCCAACATGGTGCAGATAAGCTGAAGAATATTATCTCCATTTTTTTCTGCGTTGCTGTTGCTGTTATTTTCTTCTTAAATGAACAACGTGGCTATCGTAAATTTAACAGGGGTTTGAAACGTGGCAAGTTTCGAAATTGTCTTGAAATAGCGAAAAAGTAATGATAGCGAGAAAAATGACTGCTTTCCCGAGGGTACTCGGGGTGTGTCTTATAAAGCGTTTTGAAGGGGAAAAAATGTCCGCCCTCGCGATTAAAGTAGGCCGCCGATTGGTCGGTACGAAGGTTTCCGAAAACGCTCGAGCAATTAGCCAATCAGAGAGATTGTCACGTGACGTGGTTAGCCAATGAGAACCAGGGATGGGGATGGAGGCGTGCCGAGAAATTGGTAGTACGAAAGTTTCCGAAAACACCGGAGTAATTAGCCAATGGAAAACATTGGGGGAGCAATTAAATATATTTGAAGGGGGTAGGCAATTAGCCAATGATAATCAAGGGTGGGGCAATTGGTCAATTAAATATATTGTAAGGGAGTATGGATGGGGTCAGTCGTCTGCTGGGGGCGGTGCTGGGTACAGCACCAACAATGTAAAACAAATGATAAAATAAAAACCAAGATGGCGGTCGAATGAAGATGAGAGACAAACTCCAGTAATGTATAAACAAATGACGCCTACCAATATGGCGGAATACACCTACCAAGATTGCAGACTGCACCAACCAAAATGGCGGACAATGTCTGTGACGCCTACCAAAATGGTGGACTGCACCTATTAAGATGGAGTAATGAGTATTGGTGGAGGGGGTGTCGTAGACCTTTGGAAATTTAAGTTTTTTTAAATAAAGTTTTTAATTAAATTTTTAAGTAATTTTTAAATATATTTTTTATATTTTTAATATATATATATTTTTTTTATTGTTTGGATATATTTTGGGAAGTTGTGTGTTTTCAAGGTCAAAAGTCATTGGGGATAAGGTCAACGGTTACCAGGGACAGGGTCAAGTGTCAAGGTCACCTGTATCCATTATGGCCGCCAGCCGACCGGAATGACAGAGCACGAACAGCTCCGACGCTCCGGTCCCAGGTCCCGATGTGCCAAAGTCCACATAATACCTTTACTCCTATCGTTAGAATGTGCATCAAATAGGCCACATAATTGTCTCTTTCACTTAACGTGCGCCAGATTATCTCCAGGCCCTAATTTCACTCGACTTGGCGTTCCAGCCAGAATTGCGTGTGTACAATTGCCAGCATCCTCGAGCCTGGCAAGGACAGGGGCAGATACCGCACCGCATAACACCTAGGCTCCTGGTGACGTATGCCACCCGATTGCAAATATTGAAGCGGAAATCACTGCCAGCATTTCAACACTGTTGGCCTGGCCACGCCCGTGACGTGGCCTCGAGCTTCTCCCGCGTTTGAGGCCGGGAAGCGCGGCAGCGATAAGGGCGACACTTTCACGCGCATCAATTGCGCCATCGCCGCTAAGCGCAAGGCTCTCAACTGGCGCGCAGTGTTCTCGTCGTGCTACTTGTAAGGGACTTTCAGAGGTGAGCCTTTTATTTTATTGGTGGGAGGTCTGTAGGAACGTTCAAAGCAGTGACCTTGAGTAGTTTTTTTTATGTATCTGAAACGTATATTTTAAACACGGCGCTTTGAATAAAACAGTTTCCAGCCATTTTCAAATACTATGAATTGGCGTTTCTAAGTCGTGCGACGTCTTGAAGTCACCCAACAGGCCTCGCATGAAGTGTTTTATTTTCGTGGATCGGGACATATGACGCACGTTTAATGGTTTCGTGGAAAAAAAAAAAAACGTGTATAGTTCAAGCGCCAGGTGGGCAGAAGAAGCCTTTAAGGAAAAATGCACGCGTCTGTTACCTTCGCCTGATATTTGCCGGGCACGCCCAAAGTTTTGACAACCGCTGGCTATAAAAACGGGTGTGGCTGTGTCGGAGATACGGCTATGAGTTTTCTGTGTACACGCCTGCGTTACAGGGTAATATTTTCTCTGCGATATGATAGTGAAATGAAAGCAAAGAAATGCATAGGCCCTGCTTAGCTTTTATGGCTTAAATCCACATTTCTAGGTGGAGTCTTTCGTTTGGCACCAATCGGAGTCGTGAGATATCCTGCCCAGAAAAATTCGCCCACACCAAAAATTGTCACCAGATGCCGCGGGCCTTCATCCGTGCCTCGAGTAAGCGCGGCGACAAATCAAGGTCATGCTCGCATCGTGTTCGTATACCGGATCGAACGATATTCTATTTATTTCAATCGTGTTGTTATTCAAGAAGTTATGGCCTACTGTCAGAGTTCAACGCACTGCAAACCTTACATCGTCATTTCTGTCCAGATTGTGTCTGTCCGATTTTAAAAAACGTTTTCACGTGAAAACGGTTTAATATATTTATTTTAGTTTAAAATTAAAAGGAAAAGACTAACCCATCGATTACCTGGATTGCCTTCAACTGTAAACCACTTATTCACCTACGAATATCAGTTAGTTTAGGTTAGTTTAAAATTTAAAAAATTGGTTTACTAGTTTTATAGGTCGGTTTAGGTGGTCATATTGGTTAGAGTACTACGTAGAAAATTATAGGATTGGGGGGGGGGGACTTCTTACTTACGTTACTGGATAGTATTCGTGGATTATAAAGTTGCTTTTCGTGACTAACGTATGTGGACCTTCGGTATATTGCGCATGTGCAGTAACGAATTGCTGTTGGTTTTTCGAAACATACTAAAAAATTAAATAAGATAAGAATAGCTATTGTCAGGAGATACGAAAATAACACGTAGAGGATTCCACAGAAAGAATTCAGTCAGAAAAATCGAAGTAAGAGTGACAGAAACACCAATACGGGTAATAAAACGAACGAATAAGAATACGGTGAATACATATATGTGCAAATAACTATGGATGACACAACAAAGGCAACATAGGTACAGTAGGTTTCCTACAAGAAAAACTGTTGTGATATTTCGGGAAATTAAATCTGCTTCAATTTTCAAACACACGTTCAAATTGGGGCTCACCTACAAACTTGTTATGAACATGAGAACCAAAAGGGCGTTTTATAGGTCGGTCTTCATTTATTTTCGTATCTAGTGACAGACGAGAAGTTTCCTGATTGTCTACATGATTTTATGTAATGGGTAGTGTCTTCCTGCGACAGATACTGGTTATTTACAAGCACCTCAGTATACCGTCTTTTTATTCATTTGATTGCTCGGTTGTATTGCGTCACGTTTACTGGCCTAAATCGTCCTGAAGGATTCTCTACGTGTTATTGTGACTTCTTGCTGCCAACCGACGCTATTTGTTTTATTTCTTGTTGTCTTGTCATATTCTGCCTCTCCTTCGACGTGCAAGACATATGCCGCGAGGTACGTGTCCAAAAGTCACATCTGCTGAAAACAGCTGCTCTTTCCTTCCGTCACGTTTAAAGGCTCTGCAATGACGTGTGTACGAAATAAGGGCCCATTGAACCCCGGGAATTTTTGCTCGGGCAAGGGTCGCCATTTGCGTTAATCTTCCCCCTTACCAACGCGACGCCTTAAGGCGCCCGTGTACCTGGCGCTTGAACTGCGTTGCAGAGTGTTCGAAATACACGTTTTTCAACGAAACTATTAAGCGTGCGTCCAACGTGCTGATCTACGAAAAGAACACACACTTCAGACGAGAGCTGTTAACTACTTTCAAAATATCACGTACGTTAGAAACAACAATTCAGAGTACTCCAAAACCGCTAAAAAAAAACGGCCTTTCCAAGACGCTGTAGCTCAAAATGCACTCATCAGATATATACAAAACTACTACAGGGGCCTGCACTCAACCTTCCTAAAGACTTCCCACTAATAAAATAATGTTGTCACCACTGAAAGTCCCATAGTTACACGCAGCACGACGAGAACACTGCACGCCAGTTCAGAGCCATACNCTTCAGACGAGAGCTGTTAACTACTTTCAAAATATCACGTACGTTAGAAACATCAATTCAGAGTACTCCAAAACCCTAAAAAAAAACGGCCTTTCCAAGACGCTGTAGCTCAAAATGCACGCATCAGATACATACAAAACTACTATAGGGGCCTGCACTCAACCTTCCTAAAGACTTCCCACTAATAAAATAATGTGGTCACCACTGAAAGTCCCATAGTTACACGCAGCACGACGAGAACACTGCACGCCAGTTCAGAGCCATGCGCTTAGCGGCGATGGCGTACTTGATGCGCGTGGCAGTGTCGCCCTTATCGCTCCCGCGCTTCTCGGCCTGAACGTGGGAAAAAGTTCCAGGTAGACGGGCGCCTTAAAAAACCAGCGACGGCTCCAGCAGGCACACGCACGAGGCAGAGTGCGACAGAGAGATTAGGAGAGAGTGAGAGAGAGAGAGGGAATAGAGGGAGATATTCGCGAAGCGCGATAATTAGCGCCAACTTGGCGGTGGCAGATGGGCAATCTGGAGTTCAGCAGGCACGCGGGGACGTGCGCTCGCGTGTCGCCGTCGCGGGTTGAGCCGCCCGGGGCCCCGCGTCACGCAGACGCGGGGTTCACCACACGACTTGTTGAGCCGAAGTTCTTCAGCACAAGTTTGACGGCGCCAGGTCTCCTTTAATGAGAAAGTCTGATTTTCCATTACAGTTTCTTCAGACTTTCGGAGCGGTCGGGTGATATCGCAGGTCCACCGCGGGCGTGCTGTCAAAGTAAAGTGCAATTTGAGTAATAAACCTAAGATCCGGCCATGCAAATAATACATCGCAAAATTTCGAGTGGCGTTTTATCCTCTCGCTACTAGGAAACGATAACTTTTCAACTCATACTAAGATTACTTGCATGCGTTAGGTAAATTTCTTGAAATTCCGTAGTTGTTCAGCTATGTGAATACAAATCATCATGGACTTGCACTAAAGCAAATGACAATAGTACATTTGGTGCTTATTTCCACAATGTGATTCAAATTATTTGGGTCACTGATGATCTAAAGTTTTATGTAATAAATAATGAGAAAAATCGTCTAACTTCAAAATTCTCAATACTAGATTTGTGGACAAATAGCTATTACTATTTTTACATACTGAGAAATGCCTTTGGTTTAGGGAAATTTAAATTACCTTTGCAATTTTACATCTTTCGACTTTGCACCGAAAAGCTACAAACGATGTCAATTTAAAATGAAACTTTAAATAGCATATCCACCGATGACATTCTTAATCCATTTTAGAAATTAGATAAGCTGTTGTTGAACGTCATTGTAATAACAAGAGACTACATATGCAAGAGGCTTGATTTGTTATTTTCATTTAAATTTTCAATCTGCCACTTACAAATGAGTCTTAATAAAATTTTACTTTGTGCATATTACACGTACAACACAACTTATTAATTTCTATGTATATTTTGGAGTGACGCGTTGCCACCTGCGATCACCATCAACAAGCTGTCATTTAAAAAGTGCCAACTAATGACGTCAGCGTGTGTACCGACTGATGGGAGTAGGTCCGATTTCAAGGTGATCACTACACACAAAGTGCCAGGAGAACAGTTTCATGCAAAGCTGTCACCTCAAGTAGCAACCAGTGGTGAAGGACAGGGTGTATAGTTATTATCACACAAGATGTCAGTCGAACTCGTGCTAAGTAAAGCTGCCACGGCGACTACAATGTAGTCGGAACATGGAAAAATATATAATCACACGCAAGGCTCCAAACGTAGGCCTGCTGCTGGCATCGGAAGCTGTCATTGAGAGTACTGCTCAATGGTAGTTGGCCTGACATAACTATATGAAAGTTACCATATGAAAAATGGCCATACAAAGCTGTCACCGCGAGTAGCGCGTTTGAGGATGTGATTTAAGGCAAGGTGATCCCCGCATGCGTAGTGGCAGGCGAGCAGTGCCATATAAAACTGTCACCGTGAGTACTGGGCAGTAATTATGGTATCAGGCGTAAAACGAGCACCACAAGCGTGATGCCAGGCGATCAATTGGCATCTAAAGCTGTCACCGCAAGTATCACGTAGCGAGGTTCTGATATAATGTAAGGTGATCCCCGCATGCGAAGTGGCAGGCGAGCAGTGCCATATAAAGCTGTCAGCACTAGTACCCGCGCAGGCAAGGAGGGTTGATCGCGAGTGTAAAGTGATCATCCCCCGGGTGTTGCGAGGGCTAGCGACACCAGCTGCCACTCGATACGGCGGCTGGCGTAATTGCTCAATCAGGCTTCACGGCGGGGCCTGAGGGATGGGCGCAAATCACCTGTCACAGCCAGCTGGAGGGGGAGAGGGATGGATTAAAAGGGCCTGATTAACTGCCCCAATAATTCCGCCCGTCCTCTTCCTCAAGGGCTTCCATAATTACCCGAGGTCGTACGATGCTGAAAGCAAGGACGAATATTCTGGAATACGAACCTGAGGGCTACGTGTTTTACATATGCGCATAACTCTTACACTAAAGGACGGTTTTGGATATACTTATTCAGAGGACACAACTCACCAGCTGTCTCAAAATTTATTGCATAATTTTTCATATTTTAAGGGTGAAATTTGATTTTTTACATTGGTTGCAAATGTTTCTCGTACAGACTAAAAGTCGTTTGCTACTCTGATAACATTGTGCCCTATTACTGCTGCACGTCATTCAAATGGCATTTCTTCGATTACTATAAGTAAATCAGAGGAATTTAGTTTTTAATAACAGTATTTATTTTTATTGTAGATTTATGCTGCATCAACTAATTAACCAAACTCCAGACAATATTATGTTTTATCAAGCATATGACAAGTTACTTTTACAAAATAAACAGTTACGAGCAATACGAGTATCGCCAATTGTTAATATACTGTAAAGCGCCACAAGTGCTGGAGGCTCGCCTCCCTAGATGCCAGCTCTTGGGTTGACGGCACGGCCCGGCCGGCGGTAGCTGGTATTAGCGACGGCCCGGCTGTGTACAAACTGCCTCAAAAACATTCGGCGCGCATCGGCCAACGCGCAACTGATAGTACGGAGATTAATTTTTTTTTAGAACATTCAGATTACGGCATGCTGCGCGCGCAGCTACCTCTCCCCTCGCCGGCCGCCACTTGCGCCGAGCAAATTCGCCCACCAGGACTTGTGGCACCAACAGTACGTCAGTTCCTAATACATAAAGCTGGACTCACAACCATCCATCGCATCCGTCAGTCGCCCCTCCGTCCGGCGGTCACGTGATCTTCAACCAATCGCAGGGCAACTTCGATTCCTATTCGTCAATCCGTCAAATATTTCTCAAACTTTAACTTTCGACGAACCGACCGATGGGCACCGCCTCCTGAAGATATTCCGTATACGCGAATACTCACTTTGGAATAAAATGCAAGCCGGTGGATGTGTGTATATTATCGTTGGTGGTATATTCAGGAATTTCAAATGTAAACAATAATTCAGTATAAATTCTTATTACGTGAAAAAATTATCTCCCCAAAATGTATATCTCTTGAAAATGTATTTTCAACCAAAATATACCTCCAACTAAAGAAATATCACGATTTTATGTTGTCACACTGAAATTTATTTGCAGCTTATTTTCAGGTCCTACGCGATTTCTACGGAGTCAGAGTTTACAAATCCAAAAATCAGTAGGGGAAAAAAATCTTTAATTTTAAAACGTTGCATGAAGAATGTCACTTACATAAATTATTTAACCAAGTATTTTCCAAGTCGAAAAGGCAACTTTTGCAGAAATTCAACAAGTTCGTGTATATCCTGCTCGCATGACAATGTCTTCTTTTATTTCAGCCTCAGCCAATGAGAAGGAGGGAGCCGGCGTGTGTATGTCGCCATTGGGACGAAAATATACCATTCCGCAACTGTAGTAATAAGGAGAATAGAAGTGTTGTGTTTACTGTAATCTCCTTACTGTCGCCAATATTTGATGCCCGGCGCACTTGTAAAACAACTGCAGGAACATTCCTACACTTCAAAAATAAAGTAAATATCTTCTAGCGGTTAGAAATAATCCGACCACTAGGCAGGGAAGAAAACGAGAACGCCATTTTAACTCGAAGCAAAAAGCTTCAAAAATTAACTCTGGAACAAAACGACAATTATTCAGATGCGTTATGTGGTCTGTTTAAGACAAGGTGTGTAGGAATGCACAAAGTCTTAATAACTTCGAAATGATCTGTCACCTACTGCCAAAGGATTTAACTAATTACTTCATTGTAACTTCATCAGATCAGAATATACGGCATTTATCAAAGGTTGCCGAAAGAAATTCGTAGTCGGGAGTAGTTCATAAAACTACACATTTTTCAAGATAAACATTGACAACAATCGCTGAAGCAATGTTGGCAATAATTAATGAAAATAATTTGAATGTTTTAATTATTATTACAATATTTATGTTCAGGCGTGTTGACTACTTTAAACGGCTTATTTTTATTCTTCGCGCAATAGTGTTAAATTAGGTTAGTTGAAGTATCAATGTTTCTAACAGTTTGAGAGAGTCTCTTGATCAACGCAAGGAAGATGCTTGTGATAAGGTTGTAGTAATATTAATTCACTGTACCGAAAAAAAATAGGGCCTTCAAATGAGCTTTATTAACGGTGAACCGGTTCTACTAGGCAAAGAAGTTTTATTACACAAAGTAAAAGTACAAATATTGCAGCCTCCGCTTTTTTTTCTGGATGAAGCTCGGAAGCCCCAGTGGAACAAATTCTGTACCCGCCACTGATCGGCCATCACGGAGAGAATACCCCACCCTCTCTGGATTCGACCCTCGTGAACTAATGCGGCTAATGTAAGCCACGCGAGTGCCATTAGCAGCCTCGGGGGTCCGACCGCATCCTCGTCGACGAGCAACTGCGGGATCGTTTGAGTAATTTCTCATTAGCGGCAGCCATTACGATTATCCTTAACCTACCTGCGGAACTCAATCTAAAGCACGTTACTACCGCCGGAACTGTCTAATAAAAACGATTGGCCGAGGGTCGGAGAAGATCCTAATTCTGACTTTGTATCCACTCTCACCCTCTGAGGTAAACCTGAATCGGTGAGTATTTCACTGTTTAAATCATTTACCAGCACCTGACTTATTCAACGGCCATTTCAGTCACTTTAACTGATCTATTAGGGTTAAATGCCTGTTTTCTTTCACTTATTATCTCGGTGACATTTTCCTCTGATCCATTAACCATTTCATTAGCTGTTTCCCAGTGATTTATTTTTTGACTAATGTATCAGTTAAACAACATTTATCTAATGAAAGTTAAACAAAGTGTACCAAATGAAAAAAACCAAACATAAACTTATAAAGCAAATGAAAAATATTTATTAAATGTGAGCTTCGTCTTTTATAACACCATTCTACGAGGCAAAATGAACATTCGGTCTTTCGTTCCAGTAGTGTATTTATTTTGTTTTTGGCGCAGGATCCACTATTCGGATCCAGGATACGTCCGCCAATTTGGTTGCGTCATAGGCGCGGTCGGCGGCCATGTTGCTCGGAGCAGTGATGCCATCTTGGTAGGCGTCACAGCCAGTGCTCGATGTCATGTTAAATGTTCGACACTCGACAAACCCTAACCCTAGCAATTAGTTTAGTAAGATATTTTAATTTTTAAAAAAATACTCTAATAAAAAGTATTTTAATAAAAATATTTTAATAAATTGTTATCAAAATAAAAAACTATAAAAAATTAACACCCACCACCCTCTATCGCCTCACCATACATTACCCCCTCCCCACTACCCACCACCCTCCTGACTGCCCCACAACGCCACACCAACTACTTCCTCCAACACCCCTCCCCAACCCTACCCACTCCCCAACACTCCGCCCACAACCACTGCACTCCTCTAAACCACACAACATAAGAATCGAGAAAAACTGCAACCTCCCACACCAATTTAAATTTCGTTCGCGAATCATCCAAATCGATCCTANAACATAAGAATCGAGAAAAACTGCAACCTCCCACACCAATTTAAATTTCGTTCGCGAATCATCCAAATCGATCCTGGCATATTTACTCATACCAATATTTAATTTTTTGTTGTATTATGCATAGCATATGTATTTCCAATATCTTATAACCANGCATATTTACTCATACCAATATTTAATTTTTTGTTGTATTATGCATAGCATATGTATTTCCAATATCTTATAACCATTGTATTGTTACGTGGACGCCTGAGAGGCGTATTTGAGCTTGTAAGGGATGGAGGTATTAATAAAAAGTAAAATAACTCAATTAAATTTTCATTTATTCACTTCGCTATTATTTACAGCATTAAATTATCTGTCTCCACTATTTCTCTTTTTATTTCACAGTGAGGGCAATATTTAACGTATATTTCAACTATAATTAACGTCCTTCTTTATGTCTCTGTTTGGTTATTGTCAGTTAACTCACACTCATCATTAACTCACCTTCATTCTATCTGTTGCCATCATTTGCGATGTCNGTTTGGTTATTGTCAGTTAACTCACACTCATCATTAACTCACCTTCATTCTATCTGTTGCCATCATTTGCGATGTTTTTCACTCGTGCACCCAGTCCAATAGTACATCCAGCCTGCCAGTCGCACTCTTCACTGCTCTGATGTTCGCAGTCGCAGATCTCCCTCCCGCTAGTTACTTCTCTCGATGCTCGCTTCTCTATTCGCTAGTCGTCTATCGCTAAAACTGATAAATTCAACATCTCCCAGCNGTTACTTCTCTCGATGCTCGCTTCTCTATTCGCTAGTCGTCTATCGCTAAAACTGATAAATTCAACATCTCCCAGCTTGGAGGCCCGACGCGCGTTTTAAAGCCACTGGCCCTGACCTTTCGCAGCACCCCTAGTCTAGCTGAGAGAAGCGAGGTCAGTAATCCAGAGCATTCTTCAGGTGTCTCAAAGACATCCGATACCATGTCTCCGGTCATCCAACTACTCTGATCTCCACTTCCTGATGTTCGCGCGGGGCAAAGCAGCGAACGCGCGACANCTTGAGACCACATAATTTATCTTAATCAGAACCCTGTAGGAGTCTTCCCGACACTTATGTAGCTTCGGGCAGTGCCTATTTCTCTTCTGTGGGGTGTACAGCCACGCCAGTTGTCCTTCTTGAAATACCTCGCCCTAAATTATCCTATCATACAGCGTCTTCATCGTGTCCTTATTTATTCTGAGGTGCTGTTGTGCAAAATCATGAATGCCAACAAGTCTGTTACATCATTCGCTGTCATAATCAGGGGCTGGAGCTTCCTCTTCTGTCTGTCGGCCAAACGACAGGTCACTAGGAAGGCGTAGTTCTCTTCCAAACAGCATCCTTGATGGTTTTACACTTGTGGACTCGTCAAATGCTGAGCGGTAAGCATGAAGAAACAATGGCATCTTTGTATCCTAGTCCTTTTGGTTGTCTGCCACAAAGATCGACAGGTATTGCTGAAGAGTGCATTATATATATATATAATATATATAATTGGAATGTTGCTTTAGTAAACCAATGTATACAAAAAGAAACAATCATGACCTCGATTTTACTTGAGTGTAATGTGGATGACATCGAAGACAGTGTTGAAAAAAAAAGCATAAAGAAGGTATGCTGCGATGAATAAGAAATTAAATTGAAGGTCTCTGGCTGGACACTCGATTTGGTGGATCATCTGCGGTTGAGAATTAATGGACTCGGTCCCACGCAAAACATAGAAAATATATTGGAATCTCAATCATCGATGTTGATAACGCGCGTTTAAAATATCCACAACTCCCAAATGGCGACGTGGCCGTACCGAGAACCGAACCTGGGTCCTCCCGAATGCGAGCTCAGGGCTCTACCCCTACGCCACCTCGCTCGGAAGAAACCGATGTTTTCCCGTTTCAGAAATATAAACGTAATTAAAGTAAACCAATTTTCTTACAAAGACAAGCTCTTTTCTACGCGATACCCTCCACTTTAAAATTGGAGTAAAGTTGGTTTTTTATGAGAGTAAGAGGAAAGGGTGATTGGAGGAAGGGGCAGGAAAAAGGCTCAGAGTTACAGGTAACCAAAANGTACCGAGAACCGAACCTGGGTCCTCCCGAATGCGAGCTCAGGGCTCTACCCCTACGCCACCTCGCTCGGAAGAACCCGATGTTTTCCCGTTTCAGAAATATAAACGTAATTAAAGTAAACCAATTTTCTTACAAAGACAAGCTCTTTTCTACGCGATACCCTCCACTTTAAAATTGGAGTAAAGTTGGTTTTTTTATGAGAGTAAGAGGAAAGGGTGATTGGAGGAAGGGGCAGGAAAAAGGCTCAGAGTTACAGGTAACCAAAANTTTTTTATGAGAGTAAGAGGAAAGGGTGATTGGAGGAAGGGGCAGGAAAAAGGCTCAGAGTTACAGGTAACCAAAAACGTCACCGACTCATATTTTTCCGTGCGCCATACACGGTGCAGGAATGCAGATACTCCGTCAGCAAAATGTCCTGCCCCACCGCGCCTCTCTACGACCCAATGAAATAATTCCGAGAATGCCACGGCGTTTTTTATATTAATCACCGTTGGCTGCAGTGGGAAGAGTAACAAATGATGGTGACATTCGTGCTCGCTGGCTGGTCGCACTTGCCCCATCTGCCCGCAGTTCCGGGAAGCGAAGGGCTTCAGCGGGATCGACTGCGCGTGACTCAGTGGCGGTACGCGGATCACGGCTGCCGGCGTGGCGTGGGGTTTACACGTGACACAGCCCTGCTTACGATTCTCTCGCCTAGACTCTGCTTACGTCATACGGATGCGGGAAACGTATGTAGAAGTTAGAGCAGCGTGAATCACAGTAATTAGGGATTATATAACTCTGCGATCAAATTACTTGCATCTATTATTGTAATAAACTGTATCTGTCAAATTTTCGTACTTATTTATGAGGATGATGATTTTAAAATAGGAAACAATAAACTCTAAATCATGAAACTCCATGCTGCTTACAATAAAATATGTAGTTCTCAGATTTTAAATGCGAACAGATAAATATTTTGACCCTAGAAAATTTCTATTATAACAAATTTAATATTTCAAAGTTTAAAAAAATTATATGTTAATTTTTTTTTANTTGACCCTAGAAAATTTCTATTATAACAAATTTAATATTTCAAAGTTTAAAAAAATTATATGTTAATTTTTTTTTAGAATGCAGCTAATAAATTTGTAATTTTCTAAAAATAATATAATAATTTTTAATTTACGCATTTTTGNTTTTTTTTTAGAATGCAGCTAATAAATTTGTAATTTTCTAAAAATAATATAATAATTTTTAATTTACGCATTTTTGATATCAATATACTGGTTAAAAAAGTCTTATTTAAGCGAAAAGCTCAAATTAATTACAGGATCAACAATCTCCATGTTCGAATCCTCAACAAACCCAGTATACGTGGAAGAGATAAGTTTTACTTTGGTAGGTAGGTTACTCCGTCCAGCTGAAACGAGGAAAATTTAACTGTTAACAAGCAGCATTCAAATTAAATTTGGTCGCAAGTTTTCAGCTCATGTGGTTGACTATTTACAGAACTTTAAAAAAAAAANAGCAGCATTCAAATTAAATTTGGTCGCAAGTTTTCAGCTCATGTGGTTGACTATTTACAGAACTTTAAAAAAAAAAGCCATGATTCAAAAATCGTGATTTCTGACAATTCAGTATCCCATACAAATAATTATGATAAGTTTGGTTTGGGGAGGTGAGAAAGTTTTCTTGTTTCCATCATTTCTTGACTTATTTCCTGGACCTTTTAGGAAACATATTTACACAAATTACGTCAAAAACCGGCTTTTACTATTTATATTGCAATAAAAATTTGAATTACATGTCGTAAATTTAAGTAGGAGATATACAATAAATTGGGTTGGAATCGAATGAGCCATTCAGAATTTTCGAGATGGGCACAGATATTTTCAAATACATTTTTGTATATGTATATACAGATGAAATCACCTATGTGTGGCCTATATGTAGGTGTGTATATGTAACGTGTTTCTAAAACGCGGGGACAAACTTTAGCACGCAATTCCTTACAAAATAAAAGAAAAAAATAAATCTACTACTTATCCCCTAATCTGATTATTAAAGGCCCCCAAAATTTGAGTTTTAAAATTGCGTTTAGTTGAAAATAGCAGAAACCACTTGTTATTAAGCAACAAATCCGTGAATCGTTTTTTGCATAAAGGGAGAACTCACAACTCTCAACTTGGGCCGCGGTGATGTAGTGGTTAGACTACACGCCTCCCACCTAGGCGAGCCGGTTTGGATTCCCTCGATGTTAAGGCACCCGCCTGCTTGCAGTTTTTATCGAGGCCAAGAAGCTCGGGAGCGATAAGGGCGACACTGCCACGCGCATCAAGGGCGCCATCGCCGCTAAGCCCAAGCCTCTGAACTGTCGTGCGGTGTTCTCATCGCTCTGCGTGTACCTATGGGATTTTCAACGGTGACCTTATCATGTTTTGGTGGAAAAACGGTAAAAATGTTCAACTCGAGGCATTTTGAGTAAGTTTGTATGTATCTGGTGCGTATATTTTAAGATGCAGTGCTTTGAAAAATGCCGTTTTTAGTCGTTCAGGAATACTCTGAAATGATATATGTAATGTGCGTAACGTCTTGAAAGCAGTCACAGCCCTCGTCCGAAGTGTGTTTTCTCTCCGTGGACGCACGCTTACCAGTTTCTTGGGAAAACTTGCATTTCAAACACTCTGCAACGCTGTTCAAGCGTTACGTAGGCGGGGGCTTTAAGAGACGCTCAAATCTCTTCAATCACTTACGTCTCTAAAAAACGCGGTCGGTTATATCATCCTCCTTCCTTCTGGAAATGGCTGCTGGTGCCTTGTGTTTGCACTGCGCATCAAACTTCGTCAGTCTTGCATTTTTGTCAGGAATACGCTGCCGAGGTTTGTCCCGAAGTTTTAGAAACATAGTATACATATATATGTATATACATACACACACACTGCTATTTATGAAACGATGCTGATGCCATTAATAGAAATTTTAGGATGCATGCATAAAAAACGATTTAAAAGAGCAGGTGTATTACGGTTTCGTACTGAAAGCATCACTGCAGTTAACCAAGCAATTTACTCGCTCTGATTTTATTTACCTCGTGATTATTAACTATCATCGTTATGTAACACCGAGCAGAGCGGTGAGCAGGCTGCCTTTACACTATAATTAAAGCGACCTTCGCCCACTTGGCCACTGGGACGGAGCGTCGTTCAGTTCGCGAAATTTATTTGAAAGTGGGAATAACCGGCGCCCCAGCTCGGCCTCAAACACAGGAGTTAGGTGAGCCACATGTGGGTCGAAGCGTCGACGAGCCAAGTTCGAGCCGTGGCAGCGAGGCCACTCACTGTGGCTACGGCACAGAGCAGGAAAGTGTAGTCTATTCGCGGTTTCCTCACACTTCTTGAATCAAACCTTTGAAAAAAAAAACACCCCACGTATGGCGTATTTAGTTGTTTCCTAAATATAACACGTATCACAAGCGTTTTATACTTGTGTCAACTTTAAAGTGCCCTATTTTTTTTTGTTAAATTGAACTTTTACTTGTACGTTACGTATAAATTATAGTATTTCATTTATAACTAATATAACTAAAGACAGAGAGGAAATATGCGTGTTCGTAATACCGAGTAAGAAATAGTTCTTATAATAAATATGATCACACTGAGTGCCCGCGAATGCGGTGCGTTGGCAGTCTGGTGTAGTTTTCTAAGCCGTGACAGCATGAGGCGGATGAATATTCTGGAAATAGAACTTTATTAGGGCTTCTGAAAAATTGAACGTATTATACGCAGAGACGAGATCGCGGGNGAGCCAAGTTCGAGCCGTGGCAGCGAGGCCACTCACTGTGGCTACGGCACAGAGCAGGAAAGTGTAGTCTATTCGCGGTTTCCTCACACTTCTTGAATCAAACCTTTGAAAAAAAAACACCCCACGTATGGCGTATTTAGTTGTTTCCTAGATATAACACGTATCACAAGCGTTTTATACTTGTGTCAACTTTAAAGTGCCCTATTTGTTTTTGTTAAATTGAACTTTTACTTGTACGTTACGTATAAATTATAGTATTTCATTTATAACTAATATAACTAAAGACAGAGAGGAAATATGCGTGTTCGTAATACCGAGTAAGAAATAGTTCTTATAATAAATATGATCACACTGAGTGCCCGCGAATGCGGTGCGTTGGCAGTCTGGTGTAGTTTTCTAAGCCGTGACAGCATGAGGCGGATGAATATTCTGGAAATAGAACTTTATTAGGGCTTCTGAAAAATTGAACGTATTATACGCAGAGACGAGATCGCGGGATTTGGCGGCGCAAGGGTCCGTGAATAAGCCTCGTGTCTTACTGGCTACTGCGTGCTGCGGAAGATTGCTGATTGGCGGGGTTGCTGGCTGGCTAGTGGGTTGGGAGGCGCTGATTGGTGAAAGGCACTCCGACCCGTCGCTGGCAAGTGACGTAGTTTTGCTGTCGCGCGCGGCTGCAGTCCCACGGAACGAAAGGCAGCTTCGTCGCTGTAGTTTATAAATAGTTTTTAGCTATGGGAAGAGTATTGCTCGCTCGTTTGCAATATACAAATCTACTTCTAAAAAAAGAAAATTCCAATCCACAACTGCACATTATTTTGATAACTAACTGTAAAACTGGCAGCGAATCAGGAAATGTATGGTCATGTTGATGTTCATTCTACTCACGTTGCGAAGCTCATCATTCTCGCGTCCAGGGAGAACCATCGTCGGATGTGTACTGTATTTCTCAGTTTTAAATGTAAGTAAATAGGTTAATCGAAATTTTCATAAACTATATGTGAGATTGTATAAACTTCCTACTTTTATTGCGTTAGAACTTAGATAAAGAGTAAACTTCGTAATTCATATAGAGTGGAATTATAACGAAATGTGTTCATATGTTTATTATTATTCTGTAGTAAACTTTATTTAACAAAATATTGACCTAAACCTTTACTTTATTTAAAAATAACAACTGAAACTAAAAAAAAAAAAAAACTGTTTCAAATATAATTTTTAAGGCTTTCCTGTGCAGTTTTCATAAGGGAAAGTGTGTGTATATATATACACACACACACACACTTATAGTTGTAACGCTTTACCATTGAAACAAGCTTACTTCTTGCTTACGAAAGGTCAGTGCCTAACACGTTTGTATTTTTACTGTTAGCTCTTGTTAACACCACTGGAGGATGTGAATAATAATTTCGAAATAATTTCAATACTTNGCTGATTGGTGAAAGGCACTCCGACCCGTCGCTGGCAAGTGACGTAGTTTTGCTGTCGCGCGCGGCTGCAGTCCCACGGAACGAAAGGCAGCTTCGTCGCTGTAGTTTATAAATAGTTTTTAGCTATGGGAAGAGTATTGCTCGCTCGTTTGCAATATACAAATCTACTTCTAAAAAAAGAAAATTCCAATCCACAACTGCACATTATTTTGATAACTAACTGTAAAACTGGCAGCGAATCAGGAAATGTATGGTCATGTTGATGTTCATTCTACTCACGTTGCGAAGCTCATCATTCTCGCGTCCAGGGAGAACCATCGTCGGATGTGTACTGTATTTCTCAGTTTTAAATGTAAGTAAATAGGTTAATCGAAATTTTCATAAACTATATGTGAGATTGTATAAACTTCCTACTTTTATTGCGTTAGAACTTAGATAAAGAGTAAACTTCGTAATTCATATAGAGTGGAATTATAACGAAATGTGTTCATATGTTTATTATTATTCTGTAGTAAACTTTATTTAACAAAATATTGACCTAAACCTTTACTTTATTTAAAAATAACAACTGAAACTAAAAAAAAAAAAAAACTGTTTCAAATATAATTTTTAAGGCTTTCCTGTGCAGTTTTCATAAGGGAAAGTGTGTGTATATATATACACACACACACACACTTATAGTTGTAACGCTTTACCATTGAAACAAGCTTACTTCTTGCTTACGAAAGGTCAGTGCCTAACACGTTTGTATTTTTACTGTTAGCTCTTGTTAACACCACTGGAGGATGTGAATAATAATTTCGAAATAATTTCAATACTTTAAATTTTGTCTCGGGCAAGTATACATTCCAGTACGAGCCAAACACGAACTTCCACACACACAAATGACAAATGAATAGAACACGCTCGCCTCTGTTGGCGATGTGGCTGTGACTGCGACGAACTGGACCCCAAGGAGCGAGCAAAACGTCATTAACCCGTCAGTAACTTGCAGGCGGGGGCCGGCTGAAACGGAATACGGATCAGGGAAGGAATCGGCCATGGTCCGTAAAAACGAACATTTCCAAGGATATCTCCCTGGGGATATTTGGGAAAACCTTGCGAAACCGAAATTAGTACGACCGGGCTGCGATGGGAATATAACACGGGAATTGTCGTATGCAAGACCAGTTTGTTACAATTGAGTCTCCCTCGTACGGTTGAGCTTGCCTTGGATAGAAAAACTAGTGATCATTCTTTTATAAAGTGGCGCTATGAAGTTTAAGCTGAAACGTTCGGTCGGCGCGTTACATCGAGGTCTAACGAGAGCGAAATGAATTAAAGATGGAACAGTGGTAGAATGCAAGAGTGAGAGGAAACGGGAACGCCGTGATAAAACACGTCGACCAACGGCAACGTCCGCCACGTTTCACANAATGCAAGAGTGAGAGGAAACGGGAACGCCGTGATAAAACACGTCGACCAACGGCAACGTCCGCCACGTTTCACACATGCGAAAATCTGGGCGACGCCACCGGGAATCGAGCCCGGTTTGCCTTTGGTAGGAGGTGTGAAGTCTGACTACTGCGTCACCGCGGTCTCTGACAATATGTAACTGTTGCAAACATGAACGGGTTATTTTTGCTTGTCCGTAACCGCACTATAGTATCATTTAAATGCGCTGTCATATTTCGCTACTCAATAAAACTGTGTTTGTGCTTCATGATGTTGGCAGCATCAGTTCGCGAGACTACGAAACACAAGTCTCAGCAACGAACGGTACCTACCCGCCTCCTGTGCAATATTCCTCACTAGGGATATTGACTGGAAAGGGTTAACCTGAATAAAGTTTATTATGCTCAGGTCAGGAACAAAACGAGTTTAATATAGGTGCGCTGGCGTTCCAAAGAGTTCGCTTTTAAGCTGGTGGTAAATGTACGGAGTGAAGAGATGTGTGCAGCCCTTAACATCGAGGTCTTTAGAGCCGATGAGGATGAAGCGAGGTGAGTATGGAGCAACTNGCTGATTGGTGAAAGGCACTCCGACCCGTCGCTGGCAAGTGACGTAGTTTTGCTGTCGCGCGCGGCTGCAGTCCCACGGAACGAAAGGCAGCTTCGTCGCTGTAGTTTATAAATAGTTTTTAGCTATGGGAAGAGTATTGCTCGCTCGTTTGCAATATACAAATCTACTTCTAAAAAAAGAAAATTCCAATCCACAACTGCACATTATTTTGATAACTAACTGTAAAACTGGCAGCGAATCAGGAAATGTATGGTCATGTTGATGTTCATTCTACTCACGTTGCGAAGCTCATCATTCTCGCGTCCAGGGAGAACCATCGTCGGATGTGTACTGTATTTCTCAGTTTTAAATGTAAGTAAATAGGTTAATCGAAATTTTCATAAACTATATGTGAGATTGTATAAACTTCCTACTTTTATTGCGTTAGAACTTAGATAAAGAGTAAACTTCGTAATTCATATAGAGTGGAATTATAACGAAATGTGTTCATATGTTTATTATTATTCTGTAGTAAACTTTATTTAACAAAATATTGACCTAAACCTTTACTTTATTTAAAAATAACAACTGAAACTAAAAAAAAAAAAAAACTGTTTCAAATATAATTTTTAAGGCTTTCCTGTGCAGTTTTCATAAGGGAAAGTGTGTGTATATATATACACACACACACACACTTATAGTTGTAACGCTTTACCATTGAAACAAGCTTACTTCTTGCTTACGAAAGGTCAGTGCCTAACACGTTTGTATTTTTACTGTTAGCTCTTGTTAACACCACTGGAGGATGTGAATAATAATTTCGAAATAATTTCAATACTTTAAATTTTGTCTCGGGCAAGTATACATTCCAGTACGAGCCAAACACGAACTTCCACACACAAATGACAAATGAATAGAACACACTCGCCTCTGTTGGCGATGTGGCTGTGACTGCGACGAACTGGACCCCAAGGAGCCAGCAAAACGTCATTAACCCGTCAGTAACTTGCAGGCGGGGGCCGGCTGAAACGGAATACGGATCAGGGAAGGAATCGGCCATGGTCCGTAAAAACGAACATTTCCAAGGATATCTCCTGGGGATATTTCGGAAAGCCTTGGGAAACCGAAATTAGTACGGCCGGGCTGCGATGGGAATATAACACGGGAATTGTCGTATGCAAGACCAGTTTGTTACCATTGAGTCTCCCTCGTACGGTAGAGCTTGCCATAGACAGAAAAACTAGTGATCATTCTTTTATAAAGTGGCGCTATGAAGTTGAGCTGAAACGTTCGGTCGGCGCGTTACATCGAGGTCTAACGAGAGCGAAATGAATTAAAGATGGAACAGTGGTGGAATGCAAGAGTGAGAGGAAACGGGAACGCCGTGATAAAACACGTCGACCAACGGCAACGTCCGCCACGTTTCACATATGCGAAAATCTGGGTGACGCCGCCGGGAATCGAGCCCGGTTTGCCTTTGGTGGGAGGCGTGAAGTCTGACTACTGCGTCATCGCGGTCTCTGACAATGTGTAACTGTTGCAAACATAAACGGGTTATTTTTGCTTGTCCGTAACCGCACTATAGTATCATTTAAATGCCCTGTCATATTTTGCTACTCAATAAAACTGTGTTTGTGCTTCATGCTGTTGGCAGCATCAGTTCGCGAGACTACGAAACACAAGTCTCAGCAACGAACGGTACCTACCCGCCTCCTGTGCAATATTCCTCACTAGGGATATTGACGGGAAAGGGTTAACCTGAATAAAGCTTATTATGCTCAGGTCAGGAACAAAACGAGATTTATTGCGGAAAAGTTTAATATAGGTGCGCTGGCGTTCCAAAGAGTTCGCTTTTGAGCTGGTGGTAAATGTACTGAGTGAGTGAGCGAAGAGATGTGTGCAGCCCTTAACATCGAGGTCTTTAGAGCCGATGAGGATGAAGCGAGGTGAGTATGGAGCAACTCCGGAATGAAGGGGCGGGGGATCCCCGAGAAAACCCGCTGACTTGCGAATATCAAGGGTGCGGCCCCGCTGGGAATCGAACCCGGTTCGCCTTGGTAAGAGGCGAGTAGTCTTACTTCTACACCACCGCGGCGCCTTCTGGTGTTGGCTGCAAGACCGTGACCTGAGAACGTGGTGAATCGAAAAGGGCCTGTCGAGTGTCGCTCCCCTGCGGCAGGATATAAGCGGGGATATTTGGCGCGAACACGCCACGGCGGGAGGCATTACTTGGCGCCAGCGGCGGGCCACGGGGGATATTTTTAGCCGGAAGGTTGTGTTTTCGGTGCGGCGTTCGGCAGCGGTAATCTCAACACCGCGTGACTTGTGACGCACGAGGTCGCGAAGGAGGCAGGACAAGGGCGGAACAGCTGTGAGGAGCCGCGGACGTCGCCGACGACGAGAAGAGGGTGGCTGGGAGCCCCCCTCCCCCCTCGCGTTGACACTTGCCGGCTGTTGCCGACCTCGCAGCACCCCTAGAGGCGAACACGTGGTCGTCACAAGTGCCTTCCGTACCTAGCGGTCGGCTTCGCTTCTTATTGCAGAAGTTCTTGGTTTTTTTGGCGTCGTAATTTCGGGTTCATAGTAATTACTGACAACCTACGATTACATAAAATTTACATTTTACAAGATGTGTAATATTTTTATGTCGAATTTGAATTGTGTTTTATCTGCTTGTTGAAAAAAGTCACGAACATGTCGTATTACCGTATTTATATATCAGCAATAAATTCCTGCCTTTTTGCAAGCAGGAAATAACACAGAGTGAAAATTAGGTACAAAAGTATTAAACAACTAGTAAGTTAAAAACATTTTGTATAATCAGTTATTTCCAATAATACCTCTGAAATGGAAACTATGACACGAAAACGAAGTATTTCTGCATAATAGGTGGGCGAATCCGAGCCTTAAGGCCCCCGCCTACACGGCACTTGAACTGCGTTACGTGTATTTGAAAAACACTTTTTCTTATGAAACCATTAAACTTGCGTCAGGTGTTCTGATATACGAAAAGGACACACGCTTCAAACGAGGGCTGTTGAGTATTTTAAAGGCCTCAAGCACATTAGAAACGCCATTTCAAAGCACCCCAAAAAGGCTAAAAACGTTTTTTTTTTAAGCGCCACGTCTTAGCCGTTAGATACACACATAACTACTCAATGTTCCTGCACTGAACTTTCCTGCAGACTTCCCGTTCTTGAATAGCAAGGTTACCACTGAAAGTCCCATAGGTACACGCAGTGTGACGGGAACACGTAAGCCAGTTCAGAGCCTTGCGGTTAGAGGCTATGGCACCCTTGATGAGCGTGGCAGTGTCGCCCCTATTGCTCCGCACTCCTCCGTCTCAAATGCGGAAAAAGCTCTGGATATAGGCGGAGGGAGCCTTCAAGGTCGGTTTTCGATTAAAAACGTGCACGTATCGAAATTAAAGTAGGTATTTTTTATGACATGGTTTACGGCTATTGTGTGCGTAAGTACGTTTTACGTACACGATGACCATGAACAGTGCCAATAAATAATACCTACTTTCCGTAAATATTAACGCGTTCGTTACGTACACATTTGTATCATAGCCCGACCTTAAGGTGGAGTGATCACCGCCATCTTGCTTTCATCTATTAATCTTTGTAACCAATTGTAAAGATTATACAGAGTGTTTCTAAATTAGACGAACAAACTTAGACTGCAGTTTAATTACAAAAGAGGAGGCAGGAACATATATACGATATTTGGTTTACATTGAATCCTTCAGGCGGTACATATCTTTGGAATTGGACCTGAAGCACTAGTTTATTACAACTACTGTAAATAGAACACTGCGTGTCTGGGTAGTGTGTGAATTCAATTGTGATATGTGGTTTAGTATTCCATCTTTTAAATCCGGAGTATGCCAAAGCGTCATGGAGATAAGTCGAATAAGGGTAGCAACCGCGATTATCTCCATCTAATAATATGATGACAGCGACAAGCAGATGTCGCGGTTGTTTGCAATATTTGTTCCGTTACACATTAGGCCTATCTAGACACTTAACGTTACATCTTAACAATTTTCTCCGCTATTTGTAGCAATCTACTCTTTCAGGTGCAACTAAAAATATATGTACCGCCATTAGGATTCACTTTAGACCATAAGTAGTACATATGTTTTCACTTTTTTTCGTGATTAACAAGCAGCCAACGTTTGTCAGTCCAGTCTAGAAATATGCTGTATATTAAGAATAAAAGCTTGGTGTGGCATACACAACTGTGTTACAAAATTCATGAAAGTAGAATAGACTGACTTCTGTAATAATTTATCCTGTGAGATTAAGTAATCTGTAAATATAGTGCTATGATCGTGATTATGGTTACAGATGTAGCGAAAAGAACAGGGGGGAAATGTTATGGATTACAAAATAAGTGTTAAAAAATCTCCTATTCCTCACCGTGCAGTCACATACCGTGGGAAAGGAAGTAATCTTTACTCTGGTTCGGGTTATTCCAGCAATGATTACTTAAACGAAAGCCACATATCGCATATGTACACTATACGGGAATTTTTACGACATGAATTACAAAAATGTGAATATTTGCCGAGGGGTGCAAGCTCGTCGATTCGGGGCACTAGGCGATTTATACAGCGTGAGTATAAAATAATACCCCAAATTTGGAGGTCTGTCATATCAAAACCAAACAACCTACAGCCTTGATTGACCAATCAAATGAAACGTGGAACCGTGAAGTTTGTTCATCATACATTCATAAATGTTCAATGTGACCACCATGAGCGGCCCGAACGACATGTACACAATAATCAAACTCGTTCCACGCTCTTGTCAGCATGTCCGGTGTTACGGTTTGGATGGCCTTCGTAACTCTCGGTTTGAGGTGGTGAGGGGGTAGCGAGCTCACATTCGACACGCCAATGTGATGGGGACGGTCTGATGTTTCCGTTATGTGTCGAGAGATGACACTGGGAGCGTCTGTCGTCGCACTATGAGCGTGTGTTGTGTGTTAGTCCGCATCACGATGGCGACGGAACAACAGAAGGCGTTCTGTGTTATTCAGTTTGCTTAATGTGAATCGGTTACGACTGTTCAACGTGAATTCCGTCGACTTCATCCTCCCAATAGGTGGAGTATCGCACGTTGGTTTCATCAGTTCCGTGACACAGGGTGCCTCTGCTAAGGCAAAAGTTCCGGGCGGCCGCGTGTGTCAGAAGAGAATGTGCAACGGATTCAACAAGCATTCGTTCGCTGTCCGAGAAAATCAACTCGACAAGCTAGACGGGAAATTCAAATCCCTCAATCAACGGTATGGACAGTGTTGCGAAAGCGATTGCTGTACAAATCATACAGGTTGTACAGGCTCTTACTGAAAGGGATAAAGAACTGAGACGTGATCTCTGCGCGTCCGTTCTTGCCCAGAACGAGTTAGACAATGTCTTCATGTCTAAGATGTTTTTAGCGATGAATCAACGTTCCATACAAATGGTAAGGTGAACCGGCACAATGTGCGGATACGGGGTCAGGAGCCTCTACATGAAATCACCGAACACGGGCGCGCTTCCCCCAAAGTGAACGTGTTTTGCGCTGTATCCAAAGACACTGTTTTCGGTCCTTTCTTTTTTCACGGGCCCACAGATACTGGGGGTACGTGGAACGAATATTTGACTAATTTCCGTGAGATATGCGAGGGGAGGAGGGCGGACTTACTGTAAAATCATTAAATTATCTAATCGGCAGAGGGGGGAGAGGAAAAATTAGAGTACCAATACAAATTGGTGGTGATTGGGGTAGAAGTCAATGAGAGCCAATAGGAATATGGGTTGTTGGGGGAAGGTGTGTGATGTAATTCCAATGAGGTTTTAGAGGGAAGCCAATTAAAATGTGTGGGGGTGGAGTGGGTCAAGCTATGGATAGGTAAGTGGTCAATTAAATACTTAGTGGTGGGGTTTGAGGAGTCGAGCGAATACGAGTAATCAGCCAATGAAATAGCGTGGTTAGAAGGTTAGGAGGGGGAAGGGCGTGACGTATTAATCAATGAAAAAATAGTCTTGGCGGTTATTCGACTGCTGGCCTTCGTGCTGGAAGGATGTGTGTTCCATCATATTTGATTCGAACTCAGAATATTTTGAATGTAAGTATTTAAATATTTTTATCAAAATGTTTATAATTTTTCTATTTTCGTTAATGTTCATTAATTATTTAAAATTGTTTTTTTATATATTTTTGTATTTTTTTCTTTACGATTTTTTGAAGTTCCGGTTACGAGGTCAAGGTTACGGGCACATGGTAAATGTCAACGCCACCCAGATCAAAGATGGCGGCCGGGAGTCCTCGGAACATGGCTGCCGATCAGTGCCGTCGCCGGTGCCCCGTGTCCTTATACCAGACTCTTAATAGTCATTCTACACGGGCTCGATTCCCTGCAAGGTCAAATTTCGATTCTTGCATGTGGAAAACGTACTGGAGGTCGCCGTAAGCCAATGTTTTTCCTAAGAACATTAATTTTTCGCCACCGCTGCAGTCGGTCACTCTTCTAACTTATTTTCTCTTCTGCTCTTTCATATTTTAGGTTTCGCCCAAATCTCTCGTCTCACAGAATGAAAAAAAAACAGTGATGTGTAGGTTATGACCGGTTTAACTGGTACATGCAAATTATATATGGCCTTGAGGTGACAACCTGAGGTGTCAATTTCCAAAAGTTTCCTTGTCTACAAACATTTAAAATTGAGTTAAGGGTACGCCGGATTGGCCTCAACGTCCACTATTGTGTCTAATAAAATCATACAGTTCAATAATTACCCGAAATCCACTAAAATCGCATTTTAAAGAAAGCACCTGATCCAAAGGAGCCTTTTTCCACAATAGCAAATAAAACATGGCAGCTTCTCTAAAACACACCTTGTGTCCTCGTCCTGAAACCTCTTTTGAAGTGAGCTCAAGTGTTGAGTTCCGAACTGCTACTTGTCCGATCTGTGCATGTTTGTTACACAGCTTGCTATTGTTGGTTTTCTTTGACTTTTCTCTTTGTGTTTCCCTCTGTTTCTGGGTGCGCTGGTAAGGCACCCTTAGTAAATGGACGCGTGAGTTCATCGACGAGACGCACGTTGGTCGACCACCTGCGGTGTGTCGCTGCACTCAGGGCACACAGCGAGCCCAGCTGGCGGCCATTGTCCTGGCTGATGAAGGGCCTGATTGTGCCCTCTCCGCCCTTCCTTCCTGCCCCGCCACTGTGCCGTGCTTTTGTTACGGCAGCGGTGAGAGGCAACACACGCCCTGCCTGACCACTTCCCGTCCGCCCTGCTATTTACAGTTACGAACTACTTTGCGCAGAATGGCCTTAATGAGGCTTCACGTCTGGTTGAGTTTTTTTTCCCTGACGTCACTCTGACGTCACGTTTCATTAACCTGAAGTACCTTTGTGACCGCGTGTCATTGTGGTCAACCTCTGCTCCCCGTCAGTCATTTTTTATGATTTCTTGATTTTACAGCAAACGTCGTAACGGGCAAAAAAAAGTTTGACAATAATGTGTGTGCGTTTATATATATATATATATGGCTTTCAATTAATTATTTTCTTAGTTTTTTTGCGCACTTATTAAATCAAAGCAAAAACATCTCTTAATACATATATCTGTTCAAAAAATAATAATACGATTTTTCTATTAAATGAATTAAATAAAATTTCTAAAATGCTAAACCAGACTACTAAAATAAATAAACTATTATTCTTGAGTGAATAAGGGTGAGGAATGAAGGACGGGTAACACAGCAAGGTGACTGGGTTATGGGGCGATAGGCATATTTATTTTATCTAGCAAATTATACGGTCGTACGATATTTCATCAAAGTGATTAGTAAAGTTGGCTAAGGAAGAAGATTTTTTTTGGGAAGGAAAATAATTGACTAACGGCATAATTTGTATTAATAGTGATGGTTACATTATTCACTCGCTGAAGCAAATCTTCTCTCATAAATTAAAATTTAAGTTATATTTTTTTGTCACATCTGCACACAAAAGATGTCTGAAATGAAATGTCTGAACATTTCCGAATGTTAATTATTTGGAAACGCATGCACGATTCCGTAGCGTTCCGCAAAATTTTCGGTGCGCAACCTAAAAGACAGAAATATTTATAATACAAAATTTGATCAGTTGTTACTATTTAAACCACCTAGATATAAATTGCTCACAAAACCGATGGTTCACGTTTTTTCGTATAAAAACTCATGGAGCATACTCAACATTCTGTTTGCAATCGGTAATGTTTTCAAGGACTTAGACAAGCCTCGAAATGCATAAGAAGTTGTACAGTTATTAATAAAATTTGAAAAACTTTGCCGTATCACACGTGACGGATTATCACAGGTGTGTTGGTTTAGAGTGTGTGAGAGTTTTTCCATGTATATTCTCTTTGGCAGCTTGGCGTCGAGGCCAAATGAAAAACCGAGTCTTACAGAAAGCAAGCCAGTTTCACTCGTTATGTGCTACTGGCTTGTTGGTTCAATTTCGGACGTTCTTTTGTCACGGCGAGCGTTATATTTGAACGTCTTTCTTGGGACGGTAATAGCAACTCGTATTGAAGGCATGTAAGCGAGTTTAACTCGCGTGTTTCGTTTTGCACTGCCGAGTCTGCAGTCACAATTTGATTCCTCTATTGTAGGCGTCGCACGACTCCCATTCCACGATGTCTGTGGACAGAAACGGCCGTGACGTCAGCAGAATTAAAATTAGGTTGTTACATTCGATTGTCTAGAACGTCAAAAGATTTCCAGACAGTAATACGCTCACGAAAAAAAAAAATTAAAATGCAAGTCACTATTTCAAAGTTGATCGGTATGACTGATTTACTGTATAATGACTTGGTTTATGTATTTTTTTCCGTTTCATATTTGGAGGTGTTTGTACTAAAGAAACAAATGTATATTTTAACTGATATGGATTGAGAATTATGCATATTAAAGAAAAGTCATGCCGGAAGTAATGAGTAACAATTTACCACATACGTTAATTTAAGTAATCAACTGAGCTTTCTAAAATTCATTACTTTAATTTTCTTCGGATTAATTAGTTCATTTGTTTCCAATAGATTGCGTGTAAATCAGCGTTGGAGATAACAAACATATTCCATATCCAGTCAGTTTAAATTTTAATCGTTCTTTACGTTAATTTACTATTATTAAATTCCAGTTGGATTAGTATAAATTACCATACTTAAGCCTTCCCTTCATCAAAGTAGAAACAAAGTTACACAAATTCACGTTTGTTGCTGAGGTATCGCACATGTAATGAGATTGTTGCGTGGCCTAATTATGTGTTCCATGCTGTGGATAACGCCACGTATATTTAAAAACGCATGTGTAAATTGCTGCTTGTCATGTTCGTATATCTGAGGTGTGCAAATAACTAAAACTAAACATTTATTTCATAAAACAGTTATCACAACAATGTTAATAGTTACGTGTTTACTGTGTATACGATTTTTTTATCACTTTCCGGCAAATACAATTGTTAAGTCATAGCTGAAAACTAATTACAATGCCAGTAGTACTAAGTCGACACAAATTAAAGTAATTAACAAGGCCTCACGGCAAACATTTTTCAGCTATATTTTAATCTAAATACATTAATTCTTGTGGAACTATATGAAAATCGATATTTTTAAATATAACTCACTGGTGGTATTTCTTACGCCTATTATTTTTAGAAATTCGTGCGTCAAATTTATAGTAAAGAAAACTGAAAAAAAAATTTATCCATATCAAGGGAAAATAATAATGTACCCGATGATATTTATAGAGAAATTAAGGTGTGCAATGTATTTTTTAATTTATTCCACTAATATCCAAATTCACGAGAGTTGTATTTAATATATTTTTAATCACGAATCATTTTTATAAAAATTATTATCTTATTGGAATTACTGAAATACAGTTTCCGAAAATACAGGAAGTAGAATATTATAATGTCATAAAAACGGTTCTCTGTGATTACTAAATCAGTACAGCCCGCGGCGTTATAATTACTGTGTTTGAACTTTATTTAGTTGGCTGCAATTCAAAACAGCTCTTAATATTAAGATGTGAATAAACGTTTCGGATAAAAGTCTGGTCAATATGATGATAATGCTGGTCAGTTGCTCTAAAAGTATTTCACTAACCTTCTTTAGTNTAGAAATTCGTGCGTCAAATTTATAGTAAAGAAAACTGAAAAAAAAATTTATCCATATCAAGGGAAAATAATAATGTACCCGATGATATTTATAGAGAAATTAAGGTGCGCAATGTATTTTTTAATTTATTCCACTAATATCCAAATTCACGAGAGTTGTATTTAATATATTTTTAATCACGAATCATTTTTATAAAAATTATTATCTTATTGGAATTACTGAAATACAGTTTCCGAAAATACAGGAAGTAGAATATTATAATGTCATAAAAACGGTTCTCTGTGATTACTAAATCAGTACAGCCCGCGGCGTTATAATTACTGTGTTTGAACTTTATTTAGTTGGCTGCAATTCAAAACAGCTCTTAATATTAAGATGTGAATAAACGTTTCGGATAAAAGTCTGGTCAATATGATGATAATGCTGGTCAGTTGCTCTAAAAGTATTTCACTAACCTTCTTTAGTTCTTTTTCTGTTTGTTTTGTAACATGATACAGTTTGTTTGAGAACTTGATGCACGTGCCTGCAAGGAACTCCGGAAAGCTTAGAGATTCGACTTTGCGTGTTGGTTGTGAATCGTGTTCATGGTAACTGCGAGGGCAAATTTGTGCTTCTGGCATGTAATGAGGGTCCTGTATTGCAGTTCAATATATGTGAGCAGTTCTTGAGCGATACTCGTTTTTTTATTGATCCACGCATGTTGCCAGATGAACATAAGAATGTAATTAGTATACAAGAAAAATAAAGTAAAGGTATCCTTAAAGGGCTTCAATCAGGTGTTTTTAAAACGTGTGATTACTTTTAGTTACTTAAATTACGAAACTACAAGGTATTCTCATTTCTTCAAATGGCGAAGGGCCTAAGGTTTGGTGCTTGCCTACCGCGCAGGCAAGACCACACTCACAGGATTTAGCCAAACTCGATAAACTTGTAGTGTTCGACTCATGTGGTTTTCGACCATGCCAGATGCTTATTTTTGAAATGGCGAACATTAAGTTGTCTTGGGTGATACATTAAGCATTATGAGAAGCATTCAGACGATTTGAACAAAGTTATGTTGGTAGCTCACTCTGTCAACATAAAACTCAGTAGCTCGTAGTGTCATTAGTCAGCCATTTAAGATATAACGTCTCATAGACAAATAAAGCTTTTTCATCCTATCTCAGTAATTACTCAGTCGATTTCCGTTGAATTTGGCGCAGGAGTAGTTGTTTGGAAAGTTATCTTTAATAAACTCATTCTAGGAATATCCTAAGCTTATTTTCAGAGTGACGGCACTAAAAGTTCTTTAGGTTAGTGTGTCGTACCGACAGAACGAATTAAGCTATTTTAACCAAACCTAGTTGCTGGCAGAGTCTATTGCAAACTGTAAATGCGATATTTTGCAGTGTTTTATGCCGGAAATATTGTAAGATTTCACAACTTGCAAAAATTAAATATTATATCATGCATTGGGAACTGCTCATCGATTTCCGCCAAATTTGACATAAAAGTGATGCTAAGGTAGTAAGCCATCTACATTTGCATTATACCCACGTACACAAAACTTGGTACGCTCGGTGTACTTATTTGAAGAATTAAATAAGCTTCTTCACTACTTCTTATGTCCAGTATTTTGAAATATACCGCCACTTAAGAAAATTAACTATACCTTGGAATACCTTCAAATCTAGCACAGAAGTAGTGTAGTGGTTGGTCATTTAAATTCTCGTAATTCAGTTCCTTTGGCGCTTACTTTATAGATGTTGGAATTATAAATGTTTATGTTGATGTGCCGCATTTAACAAACCATTAAACTAATTTTAACCAAAATTGTAACGCTTTCATTATTAACTTTGGTTATTAATTTCCTTATTTTTAGTTTCCCTTACGAGTCATTTAAAAAAAACTGCGTCATCTGAAAAAACTAAGTTTCTTTGTCATGTCTCAGGAGCTACCGAAAAAAATTACAAAATTGGACATACAAATTGTATTCTGGTAGCCCGCCTGAACTAAATAATTTTAAACAGTCATCTAATAGTACCCTGTTGTATTTCACAGTTTACATGTTAGGTGGAGTTATCTAGATATGCTGGCACTGCCTATTGAGTGTAAGTATTTATATTGCTTGTCTTTTTAGACTTTCACGTCGGAAGATAGTGTCATTGGAAAATGTTTTGCTCAAATATTATTCCTGATTGAATTCTCAACCGTATTGCATTACTTTTGGTAAAATAAAAAAATTTCAAGAGCAATAATTTATTAGTAATTAATTTATCTAGTAACTGTGAAACGGCAAGAATCTTTTGAAAATTTAAAAATAATGCTGCGCTATTTTACCTCATAATTACCTTAAATATGTTCAGGATTTACTTGTGTTCTACAGCGTAATGAATCTTGCCACAAATTTATATCGTTGTAGTTTTAAAATAAGTGCTCATAAAGAACTTAAATAAGCTAGAAAGCAGTAATACACTTATTTTTAAAATAGAACTATACATCTCTGGTCATAAACATTATGCTGCAGAACATAAATAACTTCTGGACTTTTGCCAAGTAACTATGAAGTAAATTCGTGCAGCGTTATTTTTAATTCATCAATACATTCTTGCCGTTTCACAATTACCAGGTAACCCGCGATAAAATTTGGCGACAACATTTGAAGACATTTGTTTAAACGTGCTCTACTAAGAAATATTCACTTATTTATTTGGAAAGGAAGTTATGACACACAAATGGAAAATTCAACATGACGTGTGGAACGGGGTCTTAACGCGGCTGCCTTATGCGGGACCGGCCGAGGGAAAAGATAGTTTTACATGTTAAATGATCTTAGGCATGTCTCGGCCACCTTCCGCGATTATCGCTTTCAAACAAAAAATACTTTGACCATCTTTGCACGAGCCACATTTCTACAAAGCTGTTTTGTTTGTAAAGTATTTAATGCTCTGAAAAATTGCACGGTGAATAGATATTTACAAACTAAAAAAACACAAACTCGCTAACTGTTTTTTTTAATGTACTCCAATAGTAAATTCACAGTTACTTAAGACTTTCCTGTAGCCCTGGTAAAGTTCTAATTCCAGCATATTCCTCCACCCCATGTTAACCAATCTTAACAGATTTTATAAAATTACTCCAAAGGAACAACCATCACATTCGTGCGCTCTCAGTGTAATAATATATTGCATAAGAGCTATTTCTTACTGGGCATTACCAACACGCCTGTTTTCTTACTGTATTTTATTCATATTAATTATGAATGAAATATTAAAACTTATAGATAAAATACAAGTAAAAGTTTAGTTGAACGAAAAATAAGGTGATTTTATGTTAACAGAAGTACAAAACGCTTGCGATACATATGTAGTATATTTAGGAAGTAACCCAAGACGTCATTCATGTGGTGATTTTTCAAAGGTTTTATTCAAAAGGTGTGAAGAAATCACAAATAGATTAAACTTGCTGCCATGTATAGTCGGTTCACGACTGGAAGAGACTTTCTTGAAGCCCTGCTAAAGATTTACTTTCAAGCCCATTTCGTATCTTTCCGCCAAAGGTAAACAAACATTGCCATGTGGCAGTCGCATGGCAATGTTTACATGTAATGTTTACATTCCACTGTGTGTGTACATGCGTTCGTACATGCACGTACCCATTATAAAAGTCATGTATATATTATTAATGGATATTCCACAAGCGTAAAGTTTTAATCTTGACAATTTCACACAAAAGATTATGCGATGCTAGCGAAAAACGTTTCATTCTATAAACCCGAAATGCGAGTAGTTTGATGAATCGATAGTTGTTGTCTATTTACAATCGATTGTTAGCGACTTTCTATAAATTCCCGTAGATCGAAGGCAAGATCATCAGTATTGATCGAAATTGCTACAGACGTTAAAATGGCGTGGTGGTTGAGTCGGATGTTTCACGCAATTGTAAAACGTTATTTAAAAATGGTTGTGACGGTTTTCAACAGGACGGCAGAGTTTGCGAGTGAAGGATTCTACGTCTTCGACAATATGAAAACAATTCTTATGTGCAAATACTGCAACGTTATAATACAGTGGCAAAGGAAAGACACGTGCATGAAACACACAAAAACAAAATAAATTAGAACTGAAAGTGAGCACAAATTAAAATCACACGTTATTAAAAACTAAATAATAAAGAGCGGATATTAGTAAAGCAAAACAAATGAATTAATTATTATAGGTTAAACGAGATAATCGCACAAATTCTCTGACGCGTGTGTCAACAACACAAGGACTACGAAGATTAGTAAACAAATGGCCGCGTTACTTTTTAACCTTGAGCGTGAGCATGCGACTGTGCAAGAAACGTTTAAATCTAAATATGTTAGCATCACGTCATTAATAATTGGCATAATAAGATACAAGTCTTTTCGACACCCATTTGTAAGCGATAAATTAACAATTGCGTTAAAACTTTGGAACTATTTCCTCTCTTTGTGCTGGCAACCTTACGGCATAACTGTATCCGCGCTCGCCGCTGTTTGTAATGTTATGTGCATGTAGCTAACGGCTAGGGTGTTTTTTCAAAGGTTGATTTTCAAAAGTTTCTTCCAGTCGTGAACCGACTTAGCAAGGTCCTCCTCTTCAAAGGTCAAGGCGTGTTATATGTATGTTTCAAAGCGATACTGTGAAAGACAGCTGTGTCACGCCTAAAAACCATTTGAGATGTAAAACCCTATCCTTTCACTCGGCCGGTCCAGTAGAAGGCAGCGTCCTTAACGGCGCCACCTACTTGGGAGAGAAGCAAGCGAGCGACAAGGCCGACAGTGACACGCGTTCCCAGTGCCCTATCTCTAGAGACAGGAAAAATGCCTGGATTCCATGACGTGCAGCCTAGACTCCGCGGTATTATGTACAATCGTGTAGCTATGCCCTGGCTGTTTGCCCGCATTTTGTTTTCAAAGTTTTGATTAAAAAATTGTGAAGAACCCGCGAACAGACAACAGAACAGCAGTGTGTTATGCGGGTTGCTGAGTGAGGAGGGGTTTGCTACGCCCCGCCAGCTGAGATGCCTGCAGCCCACGTGGCGATGGAGCCAGGTTCGCCCCCGGGGTCACGANTGCTTGCCGCGCCGGAAGGCTAGAGGAGCCGGGCGAAGCCCCTCTTCGCCACTTCCGCTCCCACGGCTTCCCCCCCGCCCGGAGGCGCCGAGAGGACACCGTCGGCTCGCCGCGGAGAAGCTGGGAGCCAGGATGTCCCCCTCCTGCGGCAGGCGACAACCGCAGATGCCTTTCACATCCTCCGCCTCTCCTTTCTTCCTGCTTTGAAGAGGTCCTCCCGGCCGAGCTCGCTGGGGCACCACGCTCGTGTTTACAAGACTGGACTGCTGATGGTTCACACCCAGCTCGTCGTCTTCATTGAGAGTGGGGTGGAGAGATTTCGGCGGCTCTTAACATCGAGGTCTTGAGAGCCGATGAGAGTTAAATGAGGTGAGTATGGAACAGTGCCGGAGGAACGGGAGATACCCAAGAAAACTCGCCTACCAGTGGCATCATACGGCACGATTCCCACTTGCGGGAATCCGGGATTGGCCCAGCTGGGGATTGAACCCGATTCGCCTAGGTGGGAGGCGAGTTTCATTGATACCCGGTTGCACCATTAACAGCTCTGAACCAAGATCCTAAGTTCATGGTTCAAACATGTTCTTCAATTGGATCAGAGTTCCAATGTACGAGTGTTGCACCGACGCGAACGGCCGAGTTCCGATCGCAGATCTCCTGATCTCGGTTCGGAACTAGGATCGAGATGAAACAGTCTTTCTGATTGGCCCTCATTTCATAACGTCATGGTGCTACTGTTTATTTTGAAGTTATGAGACAATAAATTAATTTTTGTGGGCATTATCTCCTAAGACTAGGATATTTACTATATCATTTCGTTGAACGCACTGCAAAATTTCCATTTCCGTTGTTTTATTAGATTGGGAACACTTTGCACACACTTTTTTTTGTCATTTTTAATACCAATGTTATAGAAGAAGGTAGTGTACGTGCACTATATGGTGAGATAGTTTTTTGGTTTCAAGTAAAATTGTTATTGTATGAATTTTTAATACCAATGTTATAGAAGAAGGTAGTGTACGTGCACTATATGGTGAGATAGTTTATTGGTTTTAAGTAAAATTGTTATTGTATGAATTTTTAATACCAATGTTATAGAAGAAGGTAGTGTACGTGCACTATATGGTGAGATAGTTTATTGGTTTTAAGTAAAATTGTTATTGTATGAATTTTTAATACCAATGTTATAGAAGAAGGTAGTGTACGTGCACTATATGGTGAGATAGTTTATTGGTTTTAAGTAAAATTGTTATTGTATGAATTTTTAATACCAATGTTATAGAAGAAGGTAGTGTACGTGCACTATATGGTGAGATAGTTTATTGGTTTTAAGTAAAATTGTTATTGTATGAATTTTTAATACCAATGTTATAGAAGAAGGTAGTGTACGTGCACTATATGGTGAGATAGTTTATTGGTTTTAAGTAAAATTGTTATTGTATGAATTTTTAATACCAATGTTATAGAAGAAGGTAGTGTACGTGCACTATATGGTGAGATAGTTTATTGGTTTTAAGTAAAATTGTTATTGTATGAATTTTTAATACCAATGTTATAGAAGAAGGTAGTGTACGTGCACTATATGGTGAGATAGTTTATTGGTTTTAAGTAAAATTGTTATTGTATGAATTTTTAATACCAATGTTATAGAAGAAGGTAGTGTACGTGCACTATATGGTGAGATAGTTTATTGGTTTTAAGTAAAATTGTTATTGTATGAATTTTTAATACCAATGTTATAGAAGAAGGTAGTGTACGTGCACTATATGGTGAGATAGTTTATTGGTTTTAAGTAAAATTGTTATTGTATGAATTTTTAATACCAATGTTATAGAAGAAGGTAGTGTACGTGCACTATATGGTGAGATAGTTTATTGGTTTTAAGTAAAATTGTTATTGTATGAATTCAACAAAATAATATTCAAGTGTGTATTATGTTGTTTTAAATTACCAAAACACAATAGATTTAGCGCTACCTGTTGGCGTATTTACAAACTACATGTGTCAGCTACGGCTGCTCTTTCGCTAGCAAAATATTCGATGGGAGATTAACTTTTAGACGTAGCTCATGCGGATAATCTGAATGGCTTTTCCAGTTTTCCGTTGTGTTTGCTCGGAGGTATAAGCATGACTTTTTTCTTTTACGAAACATTAATACCTATTTTAATACATAAATACATTGGATTTTAAGCATATGTAATATGAATCAATTTATATTTTACAACAGTAAAAAACAACCGAATCCATATATAAACGATTTAAATATTATTAAGTTTATTTCTAGTACATAAATATATTTTTAACAGTGCTTTTAGACATTTCTCTTTACTAAATCTATGATATGAAATGTAAGTGAAAAAGAGCATGACTGGAGGATTTCGAAAATAAAATCGGATAAATAGTTTGCTAGAAATAAGGGTTTAAAGTTCACTGAAGATTGCCTCCATAAACTCATATGTTGGTTTTCCTTTTATCGCGTCTTAATTTGACCTGATAGACCAAAAAAGATAGTATATTCCAATAGTTTTCGGAGGTGTTCTTTCGATTAAAATTGGTCTGGGGAGTGTGGTTTTAGTAGTTTAACAGTTAGGTATGTTATTTAGGGTTAGTCGGACAGTAAATTAAAATGCAGAATTATGGATGGTAAGAGGTTGTTAGAAATTCACTTCTGAACAGTTTGATATAAACATTGATATAGTTTCTTTAAAAAAAAATCCCAGACGAAAAAAATTTTTTTTGCAGGGGTACCCCTTGGTTGATTTTTGGCATTTTTTGATTTATCATAAAACTTTTCCACAAATTCGAATTCTTTACTAAATCATCTTTTAGATAATTTAAAGGGGAATCCAATTGGTATGTCGATCATTAATATTGGATAAAAGGTGTGCGAAAAAATGAGGGTTTTATGTTCACTGAAAATGCCAATTCCAGGAGCTCATTATTTAATTTTCCTGTTCTGGTGTCTTAATTTGGCCAGACTGGTCAATAAAGTTTGCATATTATTACAGTTTTCTTTCTAATTTTTACCACCCCCAAAATTACTGTTTTTTCGAACATAGCGAAATTATGAGGACGTCTCGGCTGCTGACTGTGTTAGCCATGAAATTTTCCAGTTTTCAAAATAAAAGACGTTATTTCTACTCTTAAAGAAAGTTATTTGCTCAATTTGAGCGCTGTGGATGAAATACATTTTCAAGTAGCATATGAATGAAAATTCTTTTAAGATACAAAAGCAAAAAGAAAAAAAGAAAACAGTTTCAGTTCATTCAATTTTAATGTTATTTTGTACGCAAACCGACACAATTGCCTAAGGCCATTTGCTTGGCTTGGAAGGAATTAGCAAATATTTTTGACCTAGATTTATTTTACTTCAACTTTCAGAACTCCTAGGATTAAACGAAAGGTGGAATCGAAAAACCTTTGATGTGGATATAGGTCAACAAGTAATTATAGCCCATTCACGGTTATTTCAAACTTTTTTGAAGCCCTCCTTAAGTTCTACTTCCAAGTAGAGTAAAAAAAAATACCTCATGTGACGTCTAATATTTCAAATTTTAAATAATTGTTTACATTATTCAGCTATCCCAAAAAAAAACTGGCATATTTCCAAAAGCGTAATTAATAAATTTTCACCATTTTTTAGAGTATTTAGGTCAGTTTTATGACTTTTCACGGTGTCTGTAATGATAATGGTTCGATTGGAGTTAATTCACGACGGTCATTTTACGTTTAAACTATTTTTTACTGGTCGTTGCCACCGCAGCACTGTTCTCGCTGTTTTTATTTCATATTGATTTGAAACAAACAGATAACATAATAACTGAAAGTTTCGTTCTATCAAAATTATAATAGTTTAATATTAATAACAGTATTAAATGTTTATTGTACACGATTTGCTTAAAACACAAGAAGACATGTTAAACCTGGAATGATTTTTCAAAAGTTTGTTTCAAAAAAAGNTGTACACGATTTGCTTAAAACACAAGAAGACATGTTAAACCTGGAATGATTTTTCAAAAGTTTGTTTCAAAAAAAGGGAAGCAACCGTGAATGGAGTATATATCCTCAGTCATCCACCTTTTGGGAAAGTTATGCAACAAAATAAAATGTTTTCTTAGATAATGTTTTAGGGACTAATTACGCTATCTCCAAATTTACCGTAGTATCTCAGAGAAGTTCTGTAGATTGAGAGAGAAAAATAAATGGCAAACAGTACGTGTCGGCTCAGAGATAGCACCATCGTACCGCATGAAAATATTCTCAGCAGCTGTAACTTAGATTGTTGGTTCTCGAACTATCACGATNAATATTCTCAGCAGCTGTAACTTAGATTGTTGGTTCTCGAACTATCACGATCAGAGCTGTCCCCGTCCGGGGATCCCTATAGTTGTGCACGCTAAGTTTCACGGTAACGTGACGAGTGTACAGGAGCGCAGATTGTCTCGACCTACGACCACAGAGTTGGCACTCTATACAGAATGATTCTAAAATCATGGGACAAACATTGAGGGGTGGTAGAGCTCACTAAAACAAACTATTATTGTATAGGAATATATGGGCGGGAGTGACGCGTTGAGGCACAAACACAAAAACATAACACATTAACGGAAACATAAAATGTTCATTAGCAGCATAATTAACGAGTGATTCCGTACAGAAAATGTTAAAAACAGTTGCTGGAAATGCATCCACCAACAGTCACGCATGCTTGGCGACCTCTACATATGGCGTGATTGGCTGACAATGGTGGCGTGTGCGAAATACCCGGCGTATTTGAATCTGTTCGCCAATCACTCCACCGACGCTACCAAGCTTGTATTACTGTCGGTGGTAGCAATTTTGAGCAATTATTATAAACATTGCTGTAAAAAGACATTTACCGGTGACGTTGTAAATAAACAATGTGTTGCATTTCATGTGTTATTTTTGTGTTTGTGCCTCAACGCTTCACTCCCGCCCATATATTCCTATACAATAATAGTTTGTTTTAGTGAGCTCTACCACCCCTCAATGTTTGTCCCATGGTTTTAGGATCATCCTATATAAGCATGGTCAGTGACGACTAGCAGCGGACGAGAGAAACCGAGGATTGCCGATGAATGCCGAAGCTGCACACACAGCCTCGACGCCTGGACCACTTGGAGAATTTCAGCGCGTTTAAGTCAGAAGCAAGTGAGTGATATGGGAGACACTGACCTGCGTAACATCATGGTGTACCATCACTCCTCCGTGCATGGTGCTGAACTGGCTTGCAGGGTTTTCCGTCGTCCGGTGTGTACCCGTGGAGCTCTAAACAGTGATCCTATGATTTTATTGCCTGGAAAATCTGAAGCAAAGTTGATTGCAGGTCCCTATACCTGTTTCGCATGTTACCAACCAGTATATTATGAGATACAGCTATAGATATGTTGGACGGCTCGGGAATAACATTTATATTGTGCATGGTGTATTTATAGTACTATGCGTACCTCGTCTGAAATGCGTTTTCTTTTCCTACGTCGGTATAATAGGGACAAGTTAGTAGTTTCGTAAAAAAAAAAAATGCTGATTTCGAACGCTTTGCAGTGCAGTTCAAGCGCCAGTGAAACAGTCGCTTCCGCCGCGAACTCCAGCCGCACACGCCAGCAAAATGGCGTCACTGGCCAGAGACACGTTGAAACGCAGTTCGCCAATCTAACGCCTGGTAACCCACTCGCCAGCCGGCAGCCCGCGGTAGCCAATAAGGTGCCAGGTCCGTTCCTAGAGCCTCGCGCAGCCTGGGTACGCCCACATCAAAGGAACCACAAATGCCATTTGTCTCTGTGCATTAGCGGTTACATCCCACTTTTTTTGAAGCCCTGCTAAAGTTCTGCTTCCAGGATATTCCTCCGCCTCGTGCGAACAAATCTTCACCGAGTCTAGAAAATTACACCAGAGGGCCAATGCACCACATTTGTGCGCACTCAGTGTAATAATATTTTGTATAGGAACTATTTCTTACTAGGCATTACCAACACACCTGTTTTCTCGCTGTTTTTATTCATAATAAAATTTAGGTAAAAGCGTAAATGAACCAAAAATAACGTACTTTTACGTAAACAGTAGTATGGAACGCTCTTGATACAAGGCATGCACGGGATGATTTTTCAAAGGTTATATTCAAAAAGTGTGAAGAAACCGCGAACAGACTACATTCTGTGGCCGGATGCGAGTGAGAAGCGCGCGCCTCTTGGCGAATTCCCTTGCCGCGCGCTAGGTGGGACCGCACCTGCCATCGAAGGCGGTCGCAGATGCGCGAAGGCGCGGGACCACCCACGGAGGGGCGGGGCAGCTGCAGGCCCCGTGGAACTCATTTACCACGAACCTGCGACTTCTCGAACCCCTGAGCTGTGAGGGTGCCCAGTCCTGCATGCAGCCAGCTCCTGCAGAGCCATCGTGTTGGTCGGTCAGGAACCGGGTAAGGCAGAAGACAGTAAGACTGCTTGTTTCGCAGTTTCGCTGTTTAAACGTCGTTCACAGTTAACTGAGCGCTTTTGAAAGCCCTGCTTATGTAGTAAAGATCTGGTTCAGCGTGGACCACTTTTGATATAATTAAAACGAGTACCGATAAAATTAAAATTTAAAATATTTTATTTAACAATTTTAAAAATTGTATTTTAATAATTATAATTAGAAAAAAATTATATAATGAATTAAGAAATACATTTACAAAATAAATTTTAATGGTGAATTTAAAAAATATATTTTAACCTTAGATTTAAAAGTTAAATATAAACGTCATAGCGTGCAAATTTCACAAATTAAATTTTAAAAGTAGGTCAACAAATAAAAAATTACACTTTCAAATTTAGCGACATGTGCTTATATGACACTAAAAAACTTTTATTAAAATTATTCAAATTCATTGTTTGAATTGTAAATATTTTTTTAGGTTTTAATTAAATAGATAAATGATTTTATTAAATCAAAAGTGATTCATCTTTCACTAGATTTATACAACTTGATTAGCATATATAATTTAGGCCTACCACTCATTTTGTAACGTCATGCTATATGTCAAATAATCGTTTCCAAGTGCCTAATAACATTATTTATGCACAATCTAAGTCAAGCCATGTGATTGTTAGAAAATTAAATGTGTTACTGATATGCGAATTTGTACTTTAATGTGTTTAATATTATGAACAGTAAATTCAGCGACCATAAATATAAATATTCCACTGACAATACATCAACTCTTAGAACGCTTTATTTTACTGATTCTCTGCAAGCTTGACTATCCGCCTGCGTGCCAGCGTGTGACGTAGTTGAAACCAGCAAGGAAGCAGGTGGGGCAGAAGGAAGTGAAGGTCGTCTTGCAACTTGTTCCCGAGTTTCGCTATGCAAACGTTGTGCACAGTTAGCGTGAGCAGTTTTGAAAACTCTGCCCAGGTTCTACTTTAGCAGATATTTTGTATCATCCCGCTATATGTAAAATAATGTCCAAGAACCTAATCACTTTATTCATGTGCCACACAGGTAAAAACGGAAATTTTTAGTTGAGGCTGTTAACGTTAAGTTGAGCCCTGCTTAATATGTGCTTGTATGCGCACTGTATATCCGTCCGCCGTACGTAAAATTTACACCTGCTATGGGCTTGATCACTTTATTCATGCATCAGTCAAAAGTAACTACATTGTTTTTAAAAAAAGTAAATATTGTGCGAATTCGCTAGTTCACACATTTGTGTGCGTTAAAAAAACTTAAATCAAAATAAATCTTTTCAGTTCTCAAGGATGTTTACCTAAAACTTTCAATTCAACGTTAAGATGGGAATCTACTTTTCCTCCACCATTGCCAACCTTACTGGGCGCATGCCAAGCAGAGTGCCTGTTAGAATATATGCCGGTAGAAACAGTGGCATTTTTCGAAGATTTGTTTCAAAAGTGCTCAATTAACCGTGAACAGTCTGTAACGTAAATGTTTCACAGATAATTTTGGTGGCCATAAATTTAAACAACGTACTCGCCCTAGAACGTCAAGTTTCAGAACTATTCTTATGAATTCGCTACCAACGTAAGAGTTGTATGTACGGAAATATTTTCTGTGAAATCGTTGATGCGTGAATACGTGTATCTCGGTAAACAAATCTCCTGGGACTTTCAGCCAGAAAAGGTAGAAAACAATAATCTATGTCGTTATTTTTTTTTTACTTTTATCATATTAAGTGTATTTACGAAGAAAAAAATATGTGAAAATGGTCAAATATGGCATTTTCAAAGCTTGCCTCGGTAAGAGAAAAGTACGACTGTACGAAAGTAGTTTAATCCGTGGACGTCCATCGCGTGTAATAAAGTCCCACTGTTACAGATCTGATTTGCGCAGTACAGCGTCACGACGGAAACACTGCAGGCCTTGTGCGTAGAGGCGATGAGGCTCTAGGCGTGCGTGTTAGTGTCGCCTCTATCGCTCCCTCGCTTCTTGACCTTGAACGGGCGGCTACGTAGTCAATGACTTTGTGGCGTACACAGAGTTCTTCAGAGATCCCCAAAGATAAAAATTCAAAGGCGCTAAATTTGGAGATCTGGGTGGATATCCAACACATCCTCGTCGGACTGTCCACCTCCCAACAAAAAGTTTCATCCAGGAGTGACTGTGGGTCACAACGGTAATGGGATGGTGCACCGTCTTCCTGGAGAAATAAATCGTCATCTGGGCAGAGATTGTCAACAGCTGGCACAATGTTTTCCTGCTTGATGGTACAGTAACTTTCACCGTCACCGTTCCGTCAAATAATTGCTCTACAAGTCCTCTAGCAGACATACAGCACCACACTGTTAACCCAGGAAGAAAAACATAACCTGCTCTACCATAATATGATGATTTTCATCGGCGCAGTTTACACAGTGGTGGCAGTTTACTATTCCATTCAATTTAAAGGTTGCATCACTGGACCAAACTACCACGTCAGTAAAGTGATCGCTGTTGCTGTACATGTCCAAATCCGAGTCACGAAAATCGACACGCCTATCTGGGTCGTCCTCATTAATAGCGTAAAGTAAAACGGTAATATATGGCCTCCACTTTACTTGCTTTGCAATGCGACTGACACTTGCTTTTATGACACCTGACTGGCGTGCAGCTTGCCGTATGGACTTTGACTTCCCGAGGGAAAGTATGAATACGCCCAACACATCCCACACTTCCTTCGTCCGTTGTCGTTCTCTTCCTGCTGCGCCGTCCTTTCTGCACATCACGCACAGTTCTTTCCCTCTTAAACTTGTCACGTGATCGTGTCTTTGTTACACGTGACAGTGGTGCAGTATCTCTGCGCCTCAATCATTTTCTCACATTTCCAATAATAATTTAAAATAGAGCTACCTTGCTCGAAAGGAAAACTTGTCACCTCCGCCACTTCCTCAACAACCGTAGTGCTGCCGCTCGTGGTTGCAAATGAAACTAACAACAGCAGAATGGCTACACGCGCTTCCGCATACCCAACATTGTCCTTATAGCGTTATACACACGTCATCCCATCAGATCATATTTAATATTCTTTACGTTATTAACCGTAACAGCACAACGAGTGTAAATATTAATTTGGAACTTCCGGTATAAATAAAGTATTGATTAAAAAGGCATCCGTTTTACATATTATGTACGGCCGTGTCATTTTAAACATAGACCCACAGATAACTAGCTCTACTGGATTCATACACAGCTCACATCAAGTATATGCGAAGTGTATTGACTGCAGAATTACTTATTCCCATTGAATGAGAGAGAGCTATATTTGTTTTATCTACTGATATAAGAGTATACCGGGTGTGACACGTAAGGCAAGTCACCTGAATAACACCACCAATCTCAGAGGCAGAAGAAAATATTTCAAACAAAAGTTGCTTGGGTTCAAGGTGCTAAAAACGTGATAGTTATAATTACCCCGTACGTGGTGCGTTAAAGGAGATGCAAAGGTCAACTTCGTTACTTTAAAGGGAATGATATTTTTTATTAACACCCCTCGACAGTGCGTCGAGGGGTGTTAATAATCCAACGACCACTGTCGGTGGTCGTTGGATCGGTCTGTCTGGAAACACGAAATGGCCAGCACATTCTCCATACTTAGCGCATATGAACTTTAATCTGTGGGGAACATAAAATCAATAGGTCTACAAAGTCCCACCGACGACTCCCGAAGACATGAAAGGCCGTATAACACGAGCTTGTTATGCAATAAGTCCAGATGAAATTCGACGTCCGGTATTGTCCACTCTGAATCGCTTACATTAAGTATCAATGCTTCCTTTGTTATTGTATTATAGCAGGGGTGTTCAAATTGGTTACCTTGTTCATTTATACATACTGTAAAGCGATTCTGAGTAGACAATACCACACGTCAAATTTGATCTGGACTTATTGCAGAAAAAGCTCGTGTTATCCGGCCTTTCATCTCATACAGTATTAAAATTACATACATAAGTCGCGATGTGAAATAAACTACGTGGATTAAGAGTTACAAAGTGTGATCACTGTTAAACTTCGTTTGTTCCCCGAGTTAACAGATTACTTTGTTTTTACAAAAAAAAAAATGGAACGGAATATTTTTGGTGATTATAGAAGATATTAACTGGTTTCAACAAACATATCTCGTGAGACAGGGTTATATATTCGACACGGTCTTCTTTGCTTATTTTCACAAACAAGAACATCGAGACAATTTCCTTTAAGACATTATTTTCGCAAAGTAAATTTTATACTCGCGGAACAAACAAACATCAATATCATGCTTTATTATATGTATATATGTGTGTATGTGTGGCAGTTTTGTATGTATTTATAGTAATAAATTTTAAAAAAATATTGTTAAAATATGTTTTTAGAAACACATGTAATTTTTGTTTTTTTTATAGAAAAATTAAAAAAAAGTTAAATTACTTTTTTATTTTTTTTACTGCGATTTTGTAACAGAAATATTAGAATTATTGTGAAATATTAAATAATCACTTGTTAATTTATTATTGACTAATTGATTGTTGTTAGCCGGATCGTAATGGATTAAACGGTGGAGGGAGAATAAATCCAAGACGACCACCGTGCAATTCGAACGAAGGGACACGAGAGTCGACTAAGAAATGTAGGTATAGATTAATTTACCTGGGACGGCAAATCCGTACTGATGTCTTATAAAATATGGTATTATAATTAATGGTCGGAAGTATTTTGATTTCTTCCGAAAGTAGGGTTTCCTTAGCAACAACTTTTCACTTACGTAAACTTCTGTAATAAGCACGCGTTGAAGAACATCAGGGATACGTATGGGAACAAAAAAAAATTAATAACACTTGAAGTAAAATGAGGTATAATACTAACCATTTGAGCTCTAGAAACCTTTCCTAAATATTATAATCAGTTTTGTGCCTTTCTGCTCTGCAGACGTACTCCTAAATACAGCACACACACGCATACCCTGCTCGGGATTCTTAAAAAGGATTCCTCGAAACGCAAGCTGGCATGCGACCAACAACGCCTCAGAGGTCGTAAGCTTTCCTTTCAAAAAAAAAATTGAAGGTTTTGGAAAGGCTGCTATTAACTCGCGAGCAAGAGGCCAGGTGGCAGCACCGTCTCTCCCTTCGGCGGAAAGGCTGGTGGCGCAACACACATCTGGTGTCCGTATATCTGTATCTCAGTCTGGTCGGGAGGTGGGTAGGGGGATACACTCGAGCTGATTATACCGCCAGACGAGCGGCCCGCATTACCCCGCTCCTGTATTTCACAGAGTGGAACTTACATAACTTCTCCTGATCTAATTCCGCGCCACAAACTTCCCACGCGTGCTTGGACGTACAGCCTTCCGAATGCGCAAGGGGGCCGCGGTGGCTGAGCGGTCAGACTGCTCGCCTCCCACCAAGGCAAACCAGGTTCAATCCCCGGCCAGGTCACTCCCGGATTTTCTCGAGTGGGTATCGTTTCCGACGATGCCACTAGTTGGCGGGTTTTCTCGGGTGTCTCTCGTTTTCCCCCGCCCTTGCATTCCGGCACTGCTCCATTGTCACCTCATTACACCCTCGTCGGCTTTCAAGACCTCGATGTTAAGAGCCACCCAAATCTCTCCACTCAACTCAGCTCAACTTCCAAATGGGCGTCAGATAAACCAAAAAAAAAAAAAAATCAACATGCAGGGCTACGTATTGTGCTGATCGCAGCCGGCTGCTCGACCCGAGGGACAGCCAGCCCGAAATACGTAGGAGGTGAGACGAGGATGTAGATGCAGCAGAATGAAGACGAGGGAGGAAACGAAAGACTCCCAAAAATCCTCCACACAATGGCAGAGTCCGCCACAACCTCATCATGAGAACCCCCCCATTCGACAATTTTCAGTCTGGGATATAACCAGGGACCTCAAAAGTGGGAGGACAGTGACTAACAAACTGAGCAAGGCCAGAGTCTAGCTAGACACATTTCTTAACGGCCGAAATACGAACTGACGTGGAATTGTAGCAGTGGCAGAACGAATACGGGTGAGATAAAGGGAGAACCCTGAGAAAATCCCACACAGCACGAATGTGTCCTCCGTGCGTTGCTTGATTGATTTTTGCTATGGGTGGGCAAGCGAATGAAAAAAGCCTATATTATTATCTATATGCGCCATTGTAGATCTGTAATGACAAACAAGTGTAAACAATACGTACTCAAATTGCTTGACGATGATCGCAGGTAATTCCTCAAATGATACTATTTCTTTATAGAAAACATTGTGTTCGTTTGTATTCTCTTCGTTGTGTCGTCCAGTTTTTGTGCTAAAAGGGTTTGAGCTACTTGTGGAAAAACGAAGTTCCAATCATCGAAGTGCAGATCAAGCATTGCTCCCCCTCTCTGCGAAAGCGCAGCGACACATCTGCCACAGGTCAGAACCTGACTGGACACGTGTGGAGGAACAAACAGCTGCTGCGGCAATGGTGTGCCTCGTCCTTTGACCGTGAATCGATAAGTTACGACTAGATAAGAAGTCACCCCGATGTCAGTTCCGAAGAATAATTTTTTTTAATAAACCATGAACTGAAGCTGAATATTGGTTATTGTGTTATGGCATTTATGTATTTATCTAAACAATAAATTGTGTAAAGCCATTTAAATGTTTTTATTTTTTACCGTTACTCGTAAGAATCATTTTTTCTTACCTCAAAGAAACCTTAAAAAAAAAAAATCCAAATAGTTATCATGCTACATAACCTATTTTTGGTAATAGGGGGAAACCTGCAGGGGTTCATACCGATGGACCTGTTAATGTAAACATGCATGTCTTCAGTTTTAAACATTCAGTGAGATGCGAAGGAGGAAGGTTGGAGTGAGTGATTGAGAGGCAGGAGGGTGTGTGGGGGTGAGAGGGTAGGAGGGAGTGTGGGAGTAGGGGGCAGAGAGGTATTGAAGGGAGTTGTGGAGGGAAGAAAAGCAGATTTGGATGAAGAAGGGGAGGGAGTTGCGAAGGTGACTGGTATGAATAAAGGAGGCGGCACCTTGTGGGGATTGCCAGTCCATCGATGAAACAGTAGATTTGCGGATCGTCTCATCTAACTTGTATAGTCGACATCATATTTTGCATCCACAATGTCTTGCGATGCTTCAGAGTCGCCGGGTAGATCTGCCTACAGCAGCATCGCCATCGCTTTCTTCGGATGTGGTACAGACAACTTTCTGTGGATTGCCTAAAGCAGCTTCACCATCGCCTTTTTCGGGTGTTGTGCCTATAGAAGCATCTCCATCGACCTCTTCAGGTAACATAGAGAATGAACCTTCACAGTTATCGGCATATGTCGACCTTCCCGACATTTTCAAATACAAATGAGCCATAATCAATACCCACAACTATGATAACAAATGTTTCAAGTTGTCAGTGTTGGCCGGAAATGTTGAGTCATCGACTCCTCAGCGTTTGGAAAATAAGTATGCTGAGGTGGAAGAAAAGTTTGATTTTAGCGGACTTGATTTTCCTACTCCTCTACAGCAAATAAAGGTCTCTGAGAACAACAGCCCTGGTGCACCTGTAAATGTGTACTCGCTTAATGATAGGGGAAAAGTGGTGCCAACATGTGTGACTAAGAACAAGAAACCTGAACCCATCGATCCTCTGATGATGAAAGATGAAACGAAGAATATTTCGCATTATTGTTACATAAAAAACTTTTCACAAATAGTTATCTCGCAGATAACTTCGCAAGTGTAAAAAACCCATGTCTGTAAACATTGTTTTAAGCATTATAAGGATTACCCATGGAAATCAGGACTCACTGGGGAACAGTGCCTTGCAATACACAAAACAAAGTGTAAAATATAAATTTTCAATGCGTATATGTTTTTCTCCATGTCATTTTTAATATTTTTTTTATCAGTATTTTTAAAGATTTACCTTAAAATTTAAAACATTATTAGTAAAAATAGTTAATACCTTATATTTGGAGTCGTTAAATAAAGTTTGGAAATGGACGACATGGGAGTTCTCTGGTGGTAGATGCTAAAAAAAGAAATAACTAGGAAACTATATATAGTGAACAATACTGGACAAATGATGTGTTAAAGTCGTAATTTAGTGGCCAAATAGCAGAAACAATTAATTGATTGGAATGGGTGGAGAGATAATTTTTATGTCAGACCAGTGATTAATATTTGTAGAAGGGCGGTAGAAGGGTTGGTTGTGGAGTGTTGAGCAAGGGAAGGGGTGTCTAATGACATATGTTACTCAATTTTTAAATTTTTTTTCGATATTTTTGAATTTTTTGATTGGGAGGGGGTGGGTTTGAGAAGGGTGAGGTGAGATGAGAGTGGTGGGATGATTGTGATGGTGACATTATGTGTTCTTCGGTTTTAAGAATCAATTTATAAATGTTTTGCGATTTTTCTCGATTTTTTATGTTTGGGTTGGGGGAAGTATGTAAGGAGGTGGTTAGGCGAGAGTGGTGGTGTGGGTTTGAGGTTAGCATTATATGCTAGTCAATGTTTTAATTTTTTTTCTGGATTTTTCTTGATTTTTTATGATTGGTAGGGAGGGAGGGGATGAGATGAGGTTCGGTGGGGTGAATGTTAGGGTAACATTATATGTTTCTCGTTATTTAGAATTTCTCGATTTTTGCGATTTTTAAATTTTTTCGGGTTAAAAGTTATTCAAAATTAAAGTCATTGGTCAAGGTCAGCAAGGTCAAATATGGTGGTCGGGTGCCATCACAGCATGGCCGTCCGAGGCCGCCTCATCAACCGAGGTGACTGGTGGCTCCTGGCTCCTGAATCACGCATGAATCGTGCGCCCGAATCGGCTTTAATATTCTACTGATAATAATTTATAGTTCTGTTAAAAATATATGAGACTGCAAATTTAAGTACACACACACAATTAGTAAACTAAAACATCGTAATGCACGAGGCTGTAAAATTTCAGTAATTATTTCCAACTAAAAATGGTAGATTTCTAAGGGAATACGTATTCCTCCAATTGAAGAAATTTCACACTGACGAGACAAATGTTACAGTTTGTAATGGTATACATGTAGGAGGTGACACAAATCCATGAATGCATATGCGAATGTAGGTTTGTAGAACGGGCGTAACGTTTCGTCGACAGCGAGGTCATCAGAGACGGAGAAGTGGCTCAGAGAGCAGGAGTGGGGAAGGAATCGGCCGTGGCTTAAACTATGGAACCATCGCAGCATTCGCCTGGAGTAATTTCGGGAAACAATTGAAAACCGAAATCAGGGAGGCTGTTCCGGGAATCGAAACCAGGACCTCCCGATTGCGAGTCCGAAGGTTTGCCACCGCGTCATCTCGCTCGGCTACGAATTTGATAAGTGTGTGTTAGACTTGCATAAAAATTTTGAATTTATAATGAGAACCACTTAGAAATGTATAGCTTCACATTATCCGGTTTTGCTGTATTCATTCAGTAATAACAGGGAAAACAAAATCAGCAGATTCACACTGCATGCGGAAATTCTACTTTTGGATAGAACTCGATTACAGCGCATCCGAAATTAAGTTCTGAACCACAGTCAGGTTATCTGCATAAACTAACATGACATTTAATTAAAATATTTAAAACCTTTTTCAAGCTACACGTACAGTAAACATAGTAATAAAATGCAACTGAACACATGGGCCAAATAAATAAAATGGCTGCAGTTTATGGCGTCCAAATACCGGGAGAAAATAGCTAATACGAAGACGTAGATGTCCTCTGGACCTTATGCTCGAAGTGATAAGACTTACGATGTCTTATCCAAATAATTACCGCGGGCTTTAAATGTAGAGAGGAGAAACTGTTGCGAGTTGGTTGAAGAGCGTTGACCTGTCGCCCATGTGGCAAATTACGTCATGTGAAAGTGAACACACTTAGAATATTCACCTTGGCGATGCTATTCTTGAGACAGCATTCGGTGCCAAGTGCCTTCGTGCGTTGTACTTCTAATACGTCAGAGTGCTGCACCTCACTTGCTTAAAAAAGCTGCTACGTTCCCCACATTTTAGAAGATTACGGAAAGGCACCAGAATCTTCTTACGGGGATCTCGGCAGCTGACCTGGCGAGCGAACACATAGCCAGTTATAAGTAAAACGAAATATTCAATATAATAAAATATAAAACAAACCGCCACAACGAATTTCTAACAAGGGAAGCAATAAAATTAATTTATTTACATACATTCGCACATATTAACCCGACATCTAAGAATATCTGAAGTAGTAGGATTTGACCGAGTTGGTGGCAAGGGGACAGGGAACCATAGACGAATCCTGCCACCGCCATTTTGTAATTTCCCTTTTTCCCTTGAAAATGTCTCGTTTTTTTTTCCTTAAAAAACTGGTTTCCCCCCTTAAAATTATCTTTTTCCCTAAAAACATCTTTCAGAATTTTTTTTTCTTAATATTTCTTGTTTTTCCTTAAAAATCGATTCCTTAGTTGCAAAAACGATCCCCCGAATGGCACTTTTCGATCCATCGCAAAGATTTGGGGGAATCGTTTATCGAAGGCTTAGCAGTGGTGGTCATTTGGTTTTATAGGCATAGGGTATGTCAAATCGATACATAGGGTCCAGGGTCCGGAGTGAGAACTGACCATTAGCTATATTTGTTCTGTCGGCAATCTTTACAGCGATTTTTCATTTTGGTGGCCTTGACCTTTGAACTGGACGCCAGTGACCTTTGACCTTGAACCCAAAAAAATTACCAAATTCTCCAAAAAAATTCCAAAATAATAAAGAAACTCCAAAAAAAATATTTTAAATCGTTGATTATAAAATATTATTTAAACATTTTTTTCAAAAATGTGAAATTTCAATTTAAATGTGTGGGCTCAGAGAGGATGGGGGACCAGAGCCGGCCAGCCACCATGTTAAGACATGGCCCGACCACCATTTCGGATCCAAGTGGCCTTGATATTGACCCATGACCTTGACCCCATGACCTTGACCCCATGACCTTGACCTTGACCCCTGTCTATGACCTTAAAACTAAAACAATTGAAAAAATCTCCAAAAATCTCAAAAAATTAAAAAACTCCCAAAATTTATAAAAAATAATAATATTAAAATTACTAAAAAATTAAATATTATTATAAAAAATTTACTTCAAAAATTACATTTCCAGAGGTACCCCTAGCACCACGACTAGTATACGATTGANTCATTGGTTGATTGGTCAGCAGGCCACCACACTCCTCGCCCATACTCGTTCTGTCATATGCAGACATCTTGTAGTTTTCGTTTGTCATTTATTTTTACTGTCAACACCTATGTGGTGCTAGTGTATTAATTAACAGTTTCATCTCGATTTTTTTTTTCGCTTGTCATTGGTTTACATTACTGTAGTTTGTCTCTCGCCTATGCCTGGCACACCATCTTGGATTACATATGTTTACTTTTCCATCACCTGGGTGATTCTAGTTGTTTAATTATCTATTTCACCGTCAGAGGAGCTGTTATCCTCTCTCACCTATGTTCGACATGTCACCTTGTTTTTTTTTTAAGTTTGTCATATGTTTACATTGCTGGATTATGTCTCTCACCTTCGTTCTCTTGACATCTTGTTGTTTCGTTTCTCATTTGTTTTCGTATCTGCAGGCGGTCATTTCGGATCCAGTTTTAACGCATATGTGGTGCTAGTGTATTATTTATCAATTAAGCACATAGAAGACACCCATATTCGATTCTATGTTCAATGAATAGTTAGCACTAGTGTATTAATTTTAGATTTTTTCACCAGGTGAGCTATCGATTTAGCTGCTAGGTGGCAGCCATATTTGTTTACGTTTTTTAAGTATAGGTGGCGCTGTCTGCACCTGACATATTGGATTCTGTTTCCATCACCAAATAGTGCTAATTTCTCGATTTAGCCACCAGGCGAGCTGACGAAACAAACATTCTCTCATGCTCTGTCATGCCATCAGCACCAAAGATCAAGGTCACCTACATGCAACATAGTGGACAAGATGTCTGACAGAGCCAAGATGGTTGATGATTAGGTCTGACTCCGGACCGTGGACCCTAAGTAGCGATTTTGCATACCCTATGCTTATAAAACCAATATGATCAACACAGCTCTTCCCTCGAAAAACTATCCCCCCTATCACAATCCTTGCGATGGGTTNAAAACTATCCCCCCTATCACAATCCTTGCGATGGGTTGAAAAGTGCCTTTCGGGGCATCGTTTTGCTACTAGTGGGATCGGTGCTTTTTTTGAGGGAAAACAGGAAATTTTCAGAGGAAAAAATTGAAATTTTGTGGGATTAAAGAGAAATTGAAGGGATAAAAAAAAATTTTGAGAAAAAATAGTTGATTTTGGGGGATAAACGGGAAATTTTGAGAAAAAAAGTGGAAATTCCAAGATGGTGGCACCCGGATCAGGCTCCGGTCTCCCGTCCCCTTTCCACAACTTGGCCAAATCTTACTACTAGCTGCGTAGGTGTTTTAAAATTGTTTATAATTAGAGAAACAATAATTAAAATACAAAACAAGACACGTTAATACATCAAGCATGATAGTGTCGTTACTATCCTAGAGAAAAGTGACTTAAGTGGATAATAAAGTTTTCATAATTTGGCAATATAATGTTGTAGTAAACGTTATCCCATTTTCATTGCAAAATAACAAAAGCTTAAAGCTAAATAATAAATGAGTGGGTATTAAACACTCTCCAAAACTACAGTTCAAATCAGATCAAACACCTTTATACAAGGAATAATTTTCGCTCAAAAATAAGAGCGATAGAACAGTGTCCAATATATTAATACAAAGAAAATGTGTAGTTCAAGTGTATAACAAATAAACGCATACGCACAATTATAACTATAATAAATGTGGAGATGCGCCATAACTTGCACAACATTCAGTTTTTTCTGTAAGGAAAAAAAGGCAACATAAAGTTTATAAGTGTTATTTTTATGCTATTTCATTTTCTTGCAGGAAGATGTGCCTTTATTCCCTCCTGATTGGGCACTGACTCTAGCCATCGTCAACTGCACGTGACAGTTACGTGTTTGTCATTGTTTCAGGACGTAGCCTTTACATAATGCGATTTCAGGCTCGTTCCAAAAAGTTAAGAAGACAACAATGTTTTTGATTTAAGATGGGTATACGCTACCCAAGGCAAAGTTGAACCAATTGTTGTTTGGAACAGTATTTACGCTAAAATACTCCGTCTCTTTGTGTATGTAAACGCAAAAATACTGAAATAGAAATAAAACGTAATATGGTGTTAAGTGGTGCTGTAACACGTATTTTGATGTAAGCAACCCACTATTCTGTGCCGCTACCATGCGTGTATAGAAGTAAGTGGCCACAATTTCGAGCAGCTGCTGTGATACGAACGATGCATGTACTCTCACAAAGCACGTCTGCGTCGAAATCAATACTGCTGAATTCGCGTTGGATATTGTAAAGGATACGGTACCAATCACCTGAAGAAGCAGGCCTTGTGGTTTTTCCCGGCTTTTGCCTATTCGGCAGACAACATTGCCGTACAGAATCTTCGCAGTCCATGGGTTTCTCGTATCAAAATATTTGTTACAGCACCACCAATGCCCAATTTCTTTTTTACCTCTACCACAAAATCGTTGTGAGGGTGTGCGTATGAATGATTGTGTCTATATGCATATTGTGTGTATGAGGGTGTATGTGTATATAGGTATGTGTATGTGTCTATGTGTATGAATGTGTCTGTTTTATATATTTGACTATGTGTACGTAGGTACATACATGTATATGTATGCACTGTATATGTATACACTCTNTGTCTGTTTTATATATTTGACTATGTGTACGTAGGTACATACATGTATATGTATGCACTGTATATGTATACACTCGAAAAATTGTTTTGTTCTTTTACAAGAAAAATTCTTAGAAATCCAGTTGCCAAGAAAATCCTTTCATAATATACAAACAGTTTTCATGTAAAGTCTGCAAAACCTAATTTGTAATATTACAAATTATAACCTTGTATTACACCTTACGTTATTGAGAAAGGTATGTAAAATAATTTTTTTTTCTTCTATAAAATAAAAGTGATAAATTAATTACAGAGAAGAACTAGAAATAATATTTCGAAATATAAATTACGAAAAAAATTTTACACTTCGCCAGCATAGGAAGTAGAACAGACACTCCTTGTATTATTATTCCGCACCTTTAACCACAAGAGCAAGTCGACTTCCAAGCGCTATAATTATATTTATACGAAATATAGCTTCAAGAACCTAAAAAATATTAAAGAAGTAATTTGATTAATAAGAATACATGTATTTTATTTTAAGAGTTCTGTGTAGCTAGTAAATATTAACAGTTAATGAGTATGCCATAATACGGTCACGTTTTATTATAATTGTTGTTATATTATGAATATTTGAGTTGTTTCAAGTGTTTTACGTTATTTGAACTTGCAAGACATTTCTTTTTGCAATAAATTACACTTTATAACACCCATATTTTTTGCACAAACAGCTATATATGGTTTTACGTTGTTGNAAAAAAATTTTACACTTCGCCAGCATAGGAAGTAGAACAGACACTCCTTGTATTATTATTCCGCACCTTTAACCACAAGAGCAAGTCGACTTCCAAGCGCTATAATTATATTTATACGAAATATAGCTTCAAGAANAGCGCTATAATTATATTTATACGAAATATAGCTTCAAGAACCTAAAAAATATTAAAGAAGTAATTTGATTAATAAGAATACATGTATTTTATTTTAAGAGTTCTGTGTAGCTAGGAAATATTAACAGTTAATGAGTATGCCATAATACGGTCACGTTTTATTATAATTGTTATATTATGAATATTTGAGTTGTTTTAAGTGTTTTACGTTATTTGAACTTGCAAGACAATTCTTTTTGCAATAAATTACACTTTATAACACCCATATTTTTTGCACAAACAGCTATATATGGTTTTACGTTGTTGAGTGTCCGNTTCTTTTTGCAATAAATTACACTTTATAACACCCATATTTTTTGCACAAACAGCTATATATGGTTTTACGTTGTTGAGTGTCCGCCATTTTGATGTAGCTCGTGGCTACGGGTCAGAATAGTACAAAATTTCTTTAAGTCTATTACAGACACGGCTTTTGTAGTTTTACAAACGAGAAGTTTTATAAGATAAATCTTTGTACTTTTACAAGCATTTGTAAAATTACAAACAATTTCTCGGCAAAAATTAATNGAAGTTTTATAAGATAAATCTTTGTACTTTTACAAGCATTTGTAAAATTACAAACAATTTCTCGGCAAAAATTAATAAAATTTTACAGTGTATATGCATGTATCGGTGTAGATGCATATATGGGGCGTATATGTATATGTATATATATATACACATAACATATTTGAATTTTTGCCATAAAATACAAATAAATAAAGTGTTCGGTGTCCAAGAATNGAAGTTTTATAAGATAAATCTTTGTACTTTTACAAGCATTTGTAAAATTACAAACAATTTCTCGGCAAAAATTAAAAAAATTTTACAGTGTATATGCATGTATCGGTGTATATGTATATATGGGGCGTATATGTATATGTATATNAATTTTACAGTGTATATGCATGTATCGGTGTATATGTATATATGGGGCGTATATGTATATGTATATATATATATATACACATAACATATTTGAATTTTTGCCATAAAATACAAATAAATAAAGTGTTCGGTGTCCAAGAATAAGGATAAGGAATTCAAAGTGTGTATGATCTATGCAAGGGCACAAAGCAACATACAGATGCAGTCTTCTGACAGGTTGTATACGGTATACTCTGTCAAATAGTTGTGACATTTTTCAGTAATGCTTTTGCTGTGAGAGTCAGTATAATCCATAAGGTGATGTTTTCCAAAACTTCTGTACAAGAAGACAAACCCTCCAAGAACTTTCTCAGAGAGCGAGAAAACAAAAATATTTGAAGCCCTTTCCTGAAAGCTAAATAATTTCACATAATTTTATAATGTTAAATTTTAATGCGATCTAATTTTAAATAAGCTACGATAAATTGCAGATTTTAGATTATTTANCCCCCCCCTGTTCTACTGTGTCTTCGGCTAATGGCGCCTGGCAAAGTGCACCCACCTGTCCCTTTCTATGCTCAAATTACTCAGTGATGTTAAGTTATTTTGTTTCAGTACTTCTGCATTTTCCCGTTTGTTTACATAATAACTGTAATAGTGTTGCTGTTCTCATCAGGAAATTATTTCAGATCAAATAGTATCATTGTTTAATCTTTTCATCTTAGAAATTTTGATATTTGAAAATAATTTGCTGTGTGGGGGAGACAATTCCCTTGCTTCGTGCAGCATCGAACTACTTTTATTCACTCCAAATTTCCATGTGATATTAATGGATAAACGTAAAGTTACTGAATCTATTTAAATATATTGTAAAGCTGCAAGGTATTGCATAAGATATTTCGTAGCATAAAAATTAATATACGTTTGTAGATGTAAACTAAAGTCGACAGATACGTAAAATTATACGTTCGTTTGGAGAAGCGCGGTGTCTAAGGAATCGGAAGTGTTGCAGAATTCCGTAAATAACGTAACAAATCTCACACGTATGTCCTTAAGTGTAACATTGTGATTGTCCCTTCGAAGTAAGAAGAGCCTCGGTAAGGGTTGTGTGTAGACTGGATTGTATTCTAAGCACGTGTGTATTTTATTGAAACCCGATCACAGTCGGTCGGAACCAAGTCATTGACGTATATTGGTTGCTTGGCAAGCGACCGCAAGCGTGCACGGGCAGCTCTGCAAGCGTGAAAAAGACACGACTGTTCAGAAAAGAGAAGGAACTACCAACATACTAACTCACAAACAGTAAACAATGATTGTACTTTATTAGGTACAGAAAAGACAATTAGATAAATGTTGCTGTAACAAAACAAAATTGGCATGAAGAATGTAAATACAGAAACACGTAGAATATTATGTGTTATTCTTTCTTCGCCATTTAAGGAACAATAAGAAAACTTCTGTAACCATTGCCTGGAATAGGAATGACCCCGGGGCAGCCCCACATGCTTTCAGTTTTGTTGCGGTGCGTGTCTAAGAAAGTGTCCTCAGTAATAAAGTAATGTATAATTTACTTAAATATAAAAATTAAGACGCGGTGTGTCTATATTAACAACATTACTTTACCAAGCCTAAAATCATCACGAATATATTTTTAACGATCGTAAACGTAAGCTTTCATAATTACTGGCCCCACACATGTAATCTGTAAGTTTTAGTACCTGGATGTATGTAAGTATATTTTTTATTGTTTGTCATAGACCTAAGAGCACACAAAAGTGGGCTTTCATCAACAACAATAAATATTGTTAAAGTGCTTTTAACTCGTACCTGAAATTAAACCCATTTTTAAAACTCGCAATCTCCACTTTTTTTTTTTTTTTTCATTTCCCTTAGAGCCTTTTTTGGAATGTTCGATGAAAAGCTATCGTTGTCATATTTCCGAGTAATTCATTCGAATAGTATTTTTGAAACTGGGTTTCGAAGAAAAATTTTGCGGGATTGCAGCGAATCAGAGTGGGAAATTAACACTTCGTATTCTTTTGTAAAAAGCTCAATTCTGTCTCAAACAGGTGTTATTGTCTTTAGAACGAAATTTGCGGGCTGACCAGTTTTAAGTGAATATGCGGCAAGCTACGTTCGGACGCGACACCAGCAAACAGGTACAGTGAGATTGTTTTTACCTTAGGTAACTTTAAATTTATCCATTTGTCAAGGTAGATCGAAACTTTGGAGTTTCTGTTTTACTGTGTACGGTTACGCACAATAATAAAGATGCTGAAGAATACGTGATTAGAGGGCAAACTAATTCTAAGATCACATATTAAATCAGGTCAGGGGTCTATCACGAACGTAAACTGATTCAGATTTCTTAACACGAGAGAATCGAGTGATATAATTGCACAGGAAAAATACTGTAATCAATATTATTAAAGAGCTTCAATAATTTGATAACTAATAAAACACATGGACACCAAAAATAGTTTCTTTCATATTTGTGAAATACACATTAAAATTATGTAATTATCCGAGTGAAAATTTAAGACGCCAAGTGTTGACAACCTGCAAAACAGATTGATTACTTCCCCCCCCCCCTAATTTAACGGACTATTTATACGTTAACGAAACCAAATAAACATTCCTTCCTCGTGCAAAATCTAGAGAAATAAATAATGAATTAATTTTAGTCAGCAAAAATGCGTGGTGCTAAATAATAAGAACTAAACTATATTTATTGTTCTCATACAGTAAAATTTGTAAACTTCGTTCATCCAATATTTTGTTCTACTAGCGTGCAGACTGAGGTTGAGGGGGGACAGTGAAAGAGAAGAGAATCTGCTCCGAAGGCGCATGTCTGGGGGAGCTGAAGGAGAAAGGAAAGGAAGAAGACGAGGCAAAGAGAAGGCACAAGGAGTGAGGGTTCTGAAAGTGATGGGGAGGGCGAACCTGGGTATAGAAAAAGAGCAAATCAAATCTTGCGGCAAGCAACTGCTCGGCGAGGTGCCTCGGCTAATTTGATAACGATGTTAGATGATTGACTGAAATGACGGGTAATGCAGTTAAGGTGGGGCCGGGGGTTTGTTGTCGACAGCGCTGGTCCGAGGCTCCGACCTGAAGGAACAAGTGCACGATGCAGCACGAGGCTGTGATACGGAACCCGGAGTCGTGCCGTCACATGCCGTCCTACGTTTCTTCATTATTTAGCTGTGCCGCTGCAAAGGGTGCAATTGTACACACCATAAAACTTTCTTATTTTCCTTTAGAGAGCATTTTGCCATATATTCCGAGCTTGTGCTAATGGCTGAGTCCATATTGTTAACGAGTCAACCGTTAATGTATGGCTCAAACAAAAACTCCTTTACCTGTGCGATAGGTAGATCTGGAACGGTGTAACAGGAGAATATGATCACGCATCATTCATAACACGTTTAAGGAAAAAGTACGAGTAATATTTGCCTTTGAAATGTCCATCCCAAATCTACATTTCCACGTATTGGTCACATACACCTATGTGTAAAACGTATTCAGCACCTGTAATTTTACTGATCTTTGTTTAGCAGAAGTGTAGGTGCCGATTGTGAGTAAATCAATAATGAAACGTGAACTTGAAAAAAATCAATAAAGTGTATATATAATTATTAGAAGCCAGAGATACTTAACATATGCTAATTGGTGTTCAATAGTAACTTTCTCCAGAACGCAATATTTTACCATACTTATGGAGAGCCACGGAGAAATGTTCTGCACTGTAAAAATTAATATAATAATATGAAATATTCACTCACTTGCTTGTCGTTTTCTACCCACAGTTTGATTTAATTCAGTAAAATAAACGTCGATGTACATAAATCTTCACCAGGATATTTAAAAGCTCCATTTTTTTTAGGGTCGCTATAATATTTGTTAACAACCGCGAATTGCTTATTTTGCTGCATAAAACTGAAAACATTCTGAATTTGGAGGTAATCAGTTGAATATATCCTGCCATAAATAGGTTTAATTTTTCAGATATTTCAATATCCCAATGTTGCAGGCGTCATAAATTACTGGAATTATTGCTCTCGTTAGTTCAGTTCAATTAGGTCAAACTACTAGAGTAGTAACATTCCACTATTAGATTAGATAAGGTTACAATTGTTTAGTAACCTTAAGATTTCTAGAATTATTGGATGCTATTGTAACACGACTTTAAACTAAATTTGACAAGATTAGGTGTAATTGTTCTTGAGTTTCAACATTTCTGTACAGTTACCAACGGCACTATCTTTCAAAAATCGAGGACAAAATAAGCTATGCACATGCGAATATAAATATAACGTCCAAACAATGTATTATCAGTATATTAACTCTTGTTCATATAGTATAATGGTTTCTGAGGGGTAATATTTCGTTCTAAAAATGTCTAAAACCACCTATTGGAAAAAATATATTAAATGATAGCCGTTTGTTATCTACTAGAGACGGCTATGATTAAATACGACTTAAGACTTAAAATGAGTGCAGGCTTTCAACGGCTAAGAGCGTCAAAAATGCGTCGAGCAGCGCCTGTCTATAGGCAGCCAAGTGCGAGCGATAACCACGTAGGTTGCTGATGTTGCAGGCGGTGTGGTAGTAATGCACGTGAATGTTCGTGGTTGTCATTTGCGAGAGCAACACTGGAGATAGGGTACAGAAATCGCTATTTCGGACCACAAGCCTTTAACTTATTTCTTGCCGTGTGGGAATGAGTGCGTTTGAGTCGAATTGTGATGAACTGTCTCACGTGGATGGAATGACGAGATACGTATTTAGTATAGGGGAGAGGCGGGTAACCCATGCCATATAAATAAAACTCATGACATTTTGAAAATCAACATAATTAAATCTTTATTTTTGTACTAGAATGGAAATACAACATATCTTTCACAATTATAATTAAGTAACAATCTGATAGGTTCATTATCTTAGCTTATATAAAGTCTGGAAATCAGGCTTCAATTTACAGTGGATAGATTTTTGGAGGGTAGCCCCGGACATAGATTTAACAATACCCAACCCGTTTTTTGGCCTTACATACATCACAACAGTAGTATTCCTCCGGAGGGCCAATGTCCACGCACGCTTCGTGCGCCCAGTCTTCGCATTTATGACACTGGATCCAGTCTTCTTGGAACGTTTCTCCGCAAATGATGCATTCTGTATTCTGGTCTCTTTGTTGCTGAACCAAACTTTGAACGTTCTTCTTTGTTTTCATTTTATTAACTGCCGCCTTGTTTTTATTGGTTGCAGCCTTTTTCTCTGCCAGCGCGTTTTTGAACGGTGAAGATGTCAGAATCTCACTCTATTGTGTTTTTCGGGAACGCACTGCAAGACGTTTATTAGAAGCATCAGAAAAAGGGCTCAACAATTTGAGCAATTCATTTTCTCTAGGCACCTTATATATCTCAGCTGCTTCTCTCACAGATGCCGTTTTTTCCTGGACAGATAGCATAGTCCGTTTAATTTTATTTTCATCCCAATTTCCTCTGTGTGTAATTCTTCCCTTGACATTTGGCAATTTTGAAGTGATTCTGCAAAAGACAACAACATTTTACACACGTTCTTTAACATTAAATTACAATAACTAAACATTTCTCCATCCAAAAATGTCCGGGGTTACCCGACAACATCGCGTCCGGTGGTACTCGACTGCCACATTCTATGTTTTTATTTAATCTCAACAATGTCAATAAAGATAACCTAAATTATTAACCTAACTTATACACTTGAATCAATATCTTAAATGATAATAAATCAATCACGGTGACGTACTTACATTTTATAAACAATAACTGAGTTTACAATGTAGACGGCGCACATTACAATATAGGCAGAGGTAAATGAACGATTGTAACGGGTTGTTCGCTCGGCGGTCGCGTCCAGGTTGATTCTATTACACGGCTAAATGGCGCTGCGGTCGTTGTGGCGTGTTATTTGTTTACCTATGTGCGCGGGATTGTTTGAAACTACACTGACCGGGGATACCCCACTCTCCCCTACGGTGAAATCCATGCAAATGTCAGTGCTTCACGTAATCTGTATACGTTTTGGTATGTACCTGACCACCGTTATTTCGATATCTTAAATGATATCTGCACAAAATAGATTAATTTCCCTAAAGAGCGAAGTTGGAAACTTCCTGTTTGAGGTTTGTTATCTCCAGGATCATACTGTACGGTAGAAGATCAATTTTTTGAATGCTTTTCATAACAAATTGTTTGAACCCGTGTATTTAACCATGAATTGCATGATTCGAATAATTATTTAATACTCTTTGGGTTGTATATGCAGTTGATGTAGTGCCAATTGCGATGTAGGGGCCACGGTGGTGTAGTAGTTAGACTACTCGCGTCCCACCAATGCGAACCTGTTGCCAAAGTGCAAGGTAACTAAATTTTTATAGTGGTATAGCTGTATGTTAAAGTTACTAAAAGGGCGGGATATTTCCACATAATTTAACACACGTTTGATACATCGCTGTGGCTTGTGAAACAAACTATAAAGCTTTCAATAGTTTTATTAAAAATCTTCTTACCGCCATGCTATGTTTGTGCAGAACCAGCTCATACTCCCATAATGCAAGTGTGCGCTGACGTAATTGAAATTGGTCCAGCCATCTATTATGAGATAAACTGTAAAGTATCAGTACTCTGATGTACGCACTTGCGGGCCGTACACACTACAACAGTACGACATTGGGTGAATGCTTCAACACCATCCTCGTTGTACCTCTCCGACAGTAGCAGGCCGCCAACGAACTACTGGAGAATTGTGAGGTGCGTTATTTACCTTTGTGTCCCGAGGTCTCACCACGCCAGCCTGAGCACTTTTATCAAAATTTTTTGGGGCACTCCAGCATGCCTGTTAGTAAAGGCCATTCATGGTAAGGTGAGCATTTTTCAAAGCAAATAGCAAAAGCAAAACGTTGGCGAATGTTAAACTTATGCTAAAAGTTTCCATAATTTGGCAGTGTATCCTACTCTTTACAGTCACTGTTGCAAGTGGGCATTAAATAAAAGTAACAGGTTGATACTCTGCGACAAACCTCTACGAGGCACTGTCCCAATTATTTCAACTGTCCTGAACAGTACCGCAGCTGTGTCGCCCGCTCACTGTGTCGACCCTTCTATGGGCGGGCAGCCCTCCAAATCTCCTCCAGCATGCAGAGTTTCAACCACTACCACCATGAGTGTAGTCTCAATGGAATGGGCACCCGCGAGAAACAGAAGTGGTGCCTTCCCGGTCACCCGTAGTACTAGCTACTTTCGAATTTCTTCCCTGGTGAAATTCTGTATTTTGGTCCTGTAGCCCGATGGCCTGGGCACCAGACAGTGGCCGAGCCTAGGGTAGCATCTATTGGTTCAGCCATCAAGGAGAGACGGGTAAGTCCCCGGCATAGCCATATTTGCTTAAACGTGTGGGGGAGGGTGTGCCGAAGCACCATGAAGGAGCCTTGAGTCGTCTTAGTGGAGACCGGCTATGTAGGACTCAAAGGTCGGTTGCTTCATCCGTCAATTCTAGTGGCCAAAAATGGAGCCAAGTCACATCCAGAAGGAGGAAGAATGATGTGTAACGGGTACAGACGGTAGGAATTGCGCTGTATTCACACCCTGGGAGGAATGACCCCGGGGAAGTCCCGTCATATAAGGACACGCGGGGAAGAACCGAAGCGAGAGAAAAACAGGGTAAGTCCCGAAAAATAGCTGATATAAGTCCTCGGCGAAAAAATCAAGAGAACCCCCTACGAGATTAGTGCAGACACAGCTCCCAGGAACCCCCGGGATGCTTGCTGCACCCCTCCCTCCGCCTTAGTTTGAGCGCGCGTGCAGCTGACGAGACACGAAATCCTACCCAAAAAACACGCGAGGTACACAGGGGCTTTCCCGATTTCCCTGGCGATAAACTGCTGACAACCAATTTGAATATATCGGGAGGCGGGTTAAATTCGGGAGGAGCCAAGGTTCGGGATCAGATAGTTGTGGTCAGTCTTTCGGAGCAGTTGGAGTCAGTTGTTGACAAGGAGTTGTTCGGCAGCAGCGATGCGAGACCGAGAAGGTAGTTAGGCGAGAGGCAGTCGTATCACATGGCCAGAGTCGGACCCAGCCCAGGCAATCAGTTGTTTGCAGTCAGTTGTTCAACCGAGATGGGAGTTGTTCGGCGGTACAGCCGCGAGACGAGATAGATGCAGCCGAAACGGGAGAAGCCGAATCAGACACAGGAGTTATCAGTCGTGTGACGAGAACAGTGCCGAAAATATGAGTAAATTCCCGAAAACGAGTGGCAGCCCCATTCCGAGAGTCGCCATTCCCCGAGAAGATGTAGACGTGCGATGTATGGCGATGAGACGAGCAGTCAGTCAGTCAGTGAGTCAATAGTAACGTCACCGAGGAGAGAACTCAGGAACAGCCGAAACTTCATGTGTAAATTCCCGAGACAAACCCAGTAAACGAACCGAGAACTTATGAGTTCATTTCCGAAAACGTAGTGGCAGTTTCCACGGTGAGGAATGCAGAAACGCGGGCCGGAAGCAGGACGAGGAGGACGCACTCTCCAACCAGGAACGCCAGCCGGGGTCGCACGGAAAGTAGAAGTCACGGGAAACCAATCCCGGACTTCAGAGAGAGTCAGTTAAAGCAGCAGGAAAAAGCCAACTTAGTACAGCATGCCAACGAGAGCCAGTCCGAGGGCCTGAACCAGGACCACACAACTCACCATGCCTCAGCTACCAACGAAGACAACTCACCAAAAGCCGCAGTCGCAGATAAGTAGAGTAACGTCTCCCTTCAACAACCTTGCCCGACGCATAGTATTCTGCCCACCAGCCCTTCAGACTACGACTAGTAGAGGGCTCAGTCTCGCCAGTGTGTGTAAATACCAATGTGACCTTCTGATCAATAAAATCCTGGTGTGTTAAATAACGGAGAATACGAGTATTTATTTACCCCTAACGCAACAACGTCAGGTGCCTTTAGTCTGCCCCGAAATAATTTAACTATATAAACTGCTAGCCACCACTCTGTATAACTCAGGTGGCCTAGTAGCGACAAGAGAAGGGCACAATTGTGAGTTTCAACGTGACGTGGCAGCAGCCGCATGTGTTTTGCTAGAGCCGCGAGCCCATAGTGCTGCGGCTCGTGCCATCGCTCGTGTGTTGCGATGGAAGATTCCATGCAACCTTGCATGGTTGCTGGTATGGAACATTTCGCGAACTACTGGCCGTTGTCGTGGACTTTTAGTAATTGATCATGTTCAGTTTTCAGTGGAAGTTTTGCTACAAAGTGGAAATTTTAGTCAGTCGGAGAGACGGTAGTGGGTGATTGTAGTGTGCTTCTAGTGCCCACAGTTGTAACATCATATTATTTTATTTTGAGAAACATCGTAAAGCTATTAAACATGAATGAAGTAAGTAGGAAAATTAAAACTGCGGAAACGTGTTCTGTTGATATAACAAGGGTATGTTAAAATTGAGGTGAAATATGCGCATTTATTTAATACAGAAAGTTCAAAATAAGGCAACAAAACAAATAGGCTCTGTGCACCAACGGAGAGTGCAGAAGCTGTGAATGAGTTCCGTGCTGAAACTGCAGTTTCAGACGTAAAATCAAAACAAATGCGCGCGCGCTTGAACTGTTTGGAATGTTTAATATGAAGTGATATTTACTTTTCTTGCAACACATTCTCAGGCAACCTTGTAAGATTTTTTGTCTGTAGGCTATTTTTTGTTTTTCTTTAAAAATCGTGGTGTTGGTGTATTCCCACCAATATTTCCGCGGTAAGGAACAGAACACTTTCGCTCCATGTGCATTTTACACGAATGAAAAAATTATTTACCAGAATGAACAAAAACACACTGGCATACCGCATCTTGCTTTGTGTTCAACTTATCTGCTTCTTGCTCAAAGACGAGTTCCTGTTGCCATCTCTTCTCAGTGCTTATTGCCATGTTACCACAACAACAAAATTATTATATACCAGTTTTAAAATTTGTACTTCCTAAGTATTTTACATTTATTGTCTACTAAATACACAAGTAAAAAAATATATCTTTTAGAATTCACGGAAATAATAGAATTAAATAACTTGCGTACAGTAACAATTTTATTTTCAACCTTGGCAACACACTGGTTGCTCTAAATTTAAGTGATCTGACTCCGCCTGTAGAAATGCGTCCCCTGTGCGGAACATTGTATCACAGAGTACTCGAGTATGCAGAGGCGGAACTGCCGCTTGTACCGCGAACTACAGCTGCACACGCCACTAATATGGCGTCACTAGCCAGCGACATCTTGGAACGCCGTTCGCCAATCAGCACCTGGTAATCTACATCTCAGGAGGCAGCCCCGCCAACGGGGAACATTTCGCAGCACGCACAAGGCCAGTTCTCAGAGCATCACGCAGCCAATCAGTAAACGGGTTCGCCCACACTCTGAATCTGAATATTTGATTCAGTGACATTTTACATTAAACCTTCAACCATTTCATTCGGTTTTTTTTTTTTTTTTTTTTTTCTGGTTCGCTTTTTGACTGATGGATCAGTTACCTAAACCACGTGTATCAGTTATAGAGTTTGTTTGTAATTTTTTTTACAGTTAGGATAGAATCAGTGTTTGTTAGTAGGAGTTTGTTTTGACGCTTAACAGTGGCAAAAACAATCCTTACGAAATATTTCCACAGAAAACCAAAATAAAACTATAAAAAGTGCAAATAATTATCTACGCAAATGCCATGCTTCTTGATAAATACAGATATAATTGCTTTTAGCCCACAGTAGCCGAAGAAGCACAGGCGCAAAGCTCGAATTCTAGAGGTCGTGGGTTCGAAGCCCAGTCAGGCACTGGCCACTTTCGCCGATCAGCGCCTGCAGCCCAGCCGATAACGAATCTTCTGTAGCACGCAGTAGCAAATCAGATACAAGGGCCGTTCCCAGAGCCTCGCGTAACCAATGGGAGGAAGGGAATGCCCGCGCCAAAGAAACTGCCACGACATTTCGCCTCTGTGCACTTGTCTAATCCGTGGCATTACAGAGCTGCCGCGTGTCAGGCCAAGCCGAGATAGGTGGCGCAGTGGCAAACTGCTAGACTCGCACTCGAGAGGACATAGGTGCGAATCTCGGTCCTGCCATCCTGATTTCGGTTTCCTATGGTTTACCGAAACCACTCCAGGTGAATGATGGGATGGTCCCATACTATTGGCTGTGGTAGATTCCTGCTTCTCTGAGCCACTGGCTCCGTCTCTAATGACCTCTTTGTCGACGAGATGTCAAACCTCACCTACCTATCTACCTCGTATCAGGCCAGCAACTACATTTTAAAAAAACAGCTGCGAAAATTGTTTACTGCTTCTATGGCTTCATTCCTTCCGTAGNCTCCTCGCCAGTAACTAGGGCGGGCCGGCGATGTCCGCAGCCTCCGCGATCCACTTCGGGAAGACGCCCGGCCCAGTGTTGCCAACACTTGGACAGAAAATTACTCCAGGCCTTAAGGCTCGGTTTCATCCCTTTCGCAGAAATTCTTCGTTTTCGTCTCGTAATTTCGGATTCATAGCAATTACTGACAATGTACGATTATGACAGTTACATTTTACGAGTTGTTTAATATTTTTCTGTGTAAATTTAATATTGTGTTATCCGCTTGTTGTAAAAGTAAGGAACTTATTTATACTTTATCAAAAAGTTATTGCCTTTTTTGCAAGTAGGAAATAACACAACAGTGAAAATTATGTACAAAAGTATTAAACAACTTATAAATTGTAAATTTTCTATAATCAAACATTTCCAGTGATACCTCTGAAACGGGAATCTTGACACGAAAAACTAAGAATTTCTGCATTTAAGTTGAAGCCGAGCCTAAAGGGGCCCGCCTACCAGGGAGCGATAAGGGCCACACTGTTTAACGCATCAAGTGCGCAGTCGCCCCTACGTGCAACGCTCTGTACTGGCGTGCGGTGTTCTCGTTGTGCTGCGTGTACCTATTGGGCTAAGCCTATTTTTTTTTATTGGTACAGAGTTCAATGCGCGGCCCTGTAATAGTTTCGCAGGAATTCACCCAGAATATTACAAGTNTTTTTTTTTATTGGTACAGAGTTCAATGCGCGGCCCTGTAATAGTTTCGCAGGAATTCACCCAGAATATTACAAGCTGCAACAGTCTGTGAATGTCGTCTTTGGCCACGTTGAAGAGCTTCAAAACAATGTTTGCAATAAGCGTAATCTGCTATAAGTTGTACTCCGTCCTAGTCGGAAAAGTTATTTCTTTTCGTGTCTAAACAGATTGTGCACACATGTAATAGTTTGTTTAAAAAAATNCGTCCTAGTCGGAAAAGTTATTTCTTTTCGTGTCTAAACAGATTGTGCACACATGTAATAGTTTGTTTAAAAAAATATATATTAAAAACACCCTGCGGGGTCGCAGTAGGGTAGTGGTCAGACTACTCGCCAACCACCTAGGCAAACCGGGTTCGATTCCCGACGAGGTCACTCCCGGGTATTCGCATGACGTGGGAATCGTGCTGGACGATGCCGCAGGTAGGCGGATTTTCTCGGAGATCTCCCTTTCCTTCCGCTATGCATTCCGGCGCTGCTCCATACTCAACTCGCTTCGCCCTCATCGGCTATCAAGAGATCGCTGTTAAGAGCCGCCCAAATTACTTCACACCGCTCGCTCCACAAAAACACCCACTTAGTTATGAAAATACGTTTAATCATATTTCGAATGACACCAGTTCTGTATGTTAAATTCAACTTTACGTAATAGTTAAACATATTTTTAAAACCNTAATCATATTTCGAATGACACCAGTTCTGTATGTTAAATTCAACTTTACGTAATAGTTAAACATATTTTTAAAACCAATTTTTTTTTATTACGTGAGTGAACTAGAGACAAAGTTAGCAGCAGCCTTTTGATGGAATGTCACTATTTAATGANTAATCATATTTCGAATGACACCAGTTCTGTATGTTAAATTCAACTTTACGTAATAGTTAAACATATTTTTAAAACAAATTTTTTTTTATTACGTGAGTGAACTAGAGACAAAGTTAGCAGCAGCCTTTTGATGGAATGTCACCATTTAATGANAATTTTTTTTTATTACGTGAGTGAACTAGAGACAAAGTTAGCAGCAGCCTTTTGATGGAATGTCACCATTTAATGAATAACTAGTAGACAAGTGTGCTGCAAATATTTATCATTTAACCATCAACACATTTTCATACCTGAGCGTGGGGGGTAAAGGCCACAATGTACATTTTACAAAACTAAGGTTTTGACATCGTTTATTGGTTTTTTTTTTTTCNGCGTGGGGGGTAAAGGCCACAATGTACATTTTACAAAACTAAGGTTTTGACATCGTTTATTGGTTTTTTTTTTTTCTGAGGTGCAAAGCACAATCTCCTACACGGAATAATATGCGATTTATCCTGTAGGAAAGGGCGCTATGTGCCATCGTGGTATCGTGGTTATAGAGCACTTCTGTAAAGTTCCATATCTGTGACATAGTGTCCTTTACCTCCAATGCAAAGATATGATTTTTAGGCACAGAAAGCTAGCTGACACACATAATCGAGAATTAACGATAGTAATAATCGCAACAGCCCCCGCCTCTTTCTCATCTAGATTTTCAGCTCCACATTAAAGAGCATGGAATCCACACCTGTTGTCTCCTTTAGCATCTTTTAATGCATGGATAAGTTTTGAACTTCTTTCCTGTCGGGAGGGTTTTTACGGTGTCTATGCCGGTTTTCCCCCCTCCCCCTTTTCTAGCCATAGCTCCAACTATTACACACTCAAAGATGCAGTCATGTCCACAAACCTAGCCATGGCTGCTTTATCCCTCTTTGCGGCGATACCCGCCTCCTTTCCTAAATAAATTCCCTCTCATGTAGGCGTATGGGGCTTAGCCCTGAGACGCAACACAGTCCAGACCAACCCCCGGACAACACTTGACACTTAGTAATAGGGTAGTTAGTATAAGTAATAATCGCTTGGGTATCCACTGACTACTGGATAACAATTTGCCCAGTGGCAAGGAATTGAAATCCACCACATCTGGTGGGGAAACGACGGAGATGGCAGCCAGTGCGCCGGGCTGGAGCCGGGGCGGAACAGATCAACATCAGCCCCGCTCCCGCTGCCGGGGTCCCGCCAAACCCGGCAGTAACAGTACATCACGAGCTGGTTACGCAACGATGACCGACGGCCACGCCACCCATCTTTCCCGCGGCGCGCCTGCGAAACGTTTCGCCTTCGTACGACCACGGCAGGGAAGAAATATTAGCCTCCGGCGGAAAACTGCTTGGCTTGCGCAACTTACATAGCCCTAACTGCAGGGTGTTCTGTTCAGCGGCTCACCGCACCCCACTGGAGGCACCTCATTACGATCTACTTCTTAGCCAGTTATGTATTCCTCCGCCGAACTGGCAATTTGCATTGCTGCGGACCAGTGGCGTAGTGAGTGCGATATTTTGACTTGGAAACGCCCAAAAGCGCAGGTTATTGCCAAAATTAGTGAAACGCATAGTGTTGGGTAAGTTATGTTTTAAAATTAAATTAATTGAAGCTACGTTAAGCTACTTTAGTAGATATAGTAACTTCAAACACTTTTCGGTACTATCGAAGGTAATATAACTGGACGTTTATTTGAAAGTTGCTTACATGAACTTTACTCAGCAGGGGACTTTTATATATGTAGGCTTACTTTATTTCTAAGGAATGTGGTAATACATAACACAGTTGTTAAATTGTTAGGCTCAGTTCACCTGAACAGCTTTCACCATTATCACTATCTCCTTGCACGCCGGCGTCCTGGACAGTCTTAGATAAAACCTAGCAGTCCGCGCAGATTACCACCCCCCCCCCCCCC
>NQII01001827.1:354846-386671 GCA_002778355.1 Clitarchus hookeri
TTATGAATTTTTTTTTTTTTTTGCCAAGGAATGCCATGCGTTTTGACTGCCACTGACCAAGTTGGCATGACTCAAACTACTTTGTGCATAAAAATTAATTTAATTAATTCACTGCTCATCAACCACTCTCAGTACATCTTTAAGACGTACAACTGATTTTCCTTTTCGTCAATATAATTATGGAAAAAATGCCAATCAGTGTCTGGATTAAATTGATATGCTGTTATGGACGAGTAACCGCTGCTGACTTAACTAGGAGGAAGACTTCATGTCCGTATGTACTGTAGTATGTATGTTGTTATGAGCAGTGCCATTTTATTAAAGATTTGTTTTGAACGTTCTCTTTTTAACGCGGAGAGCATATAAATGAATAACGGTTCTTAAAATGTATTTTTATTATTATTATTTCCCTATTTCTGTCTATACGTTATTCCTCACACCACGGAGGCGTCTGCTGGTCAGCGGGTTTTTCTCGGGGCTCTCCCGTTTACCCCCGTGCTTGTATTCCGGCGCCGCTCAGTACTCACCTCACTTCGCCCTCATCGGCTCTCAAGACCTCTCCACGCCACAATATATCCTTCCACTTCGTTAGATAATACATATCTCAATTACGCCAGTTCCTATTTTCATTTCATAGCTCCAGTTAGAATATATATGTTCTTTGAAGAGGATTCGTCACAACTGCTGAAGCTCTGCGCTGCAGATTCTCCCAGCTCGCGCCAAGGATAATGCACTTATATTTTTTGCATAAGTAATTCAAAACAAAATGTTTCGAGTAATACCGCAATACACGAAACGAAAAATCTTTTTTATTTGCCTGTGTACACTAAATCCATTTGAAATCATTTCTTCACCTACGCGGTATGTAAAACTTGGAATTACCTTCTAGGTGACTTGAGAAACACTTCGCCCTACCTGTCTAAGGAATATATAAGTCCTTCCTGTTTCAAAACCAGTTCAGTTAAAGTTTTTTTTATGTAATCCCAATTTTGACAGAAATAATTTTAATTTAATACCGTACGCACAACACGCACTACATTTTCTGTACCATATATAAAATTATGATATAAAATTATGTATGTGCAATGTCAACTGATAGAGGTTGTAAAAAAAAGTACTAGTAATGTAAACCAGCCTTGAGCTGAATTTGGCCAATAATAATACTTCAAAAATTAAATATAGAAAAGCCAGTTATAATTTTTTGTATTAATTGTTTTATCTGAAGCACAAATTATTGTTCTTTGGGAATATTCAGCATTCGGTCCAATATTTCTTGAAATTTGTTCTTTAGTAATGTAGTTGTCCTCTCAACACGAAGCTTAATCGATTGAAGCCCCACACTTGTCGGTGAAATTTCAGAATAAATCTATTATTACAAAGATTCTGCACAACTTACTGGACGTGTCATAGACGGTGTCCCCATTGTAGGTGGGACCATATTCAAGCCAGATGTAGAAGGGAGGGGGGAGGAAGAGAGAAAGAGAGAGAGAGAGAGAGAGAGAGAGACCAGTTGCTTTTATAAGACTGGTGACTTTGAACGTGGCATCTGTAGAAGTTCTGTCACGGAAGAGCTGCATATCTCAAAGTGGAATTGAGGACATATCCCTCACTGATCCTGCATAAAAAAACGAACACATATTTTTTTTAGAACTTTACACTTGTATGTAAACCATTTTTTTTATATTTCTAGTTTCTCGCANGGAAGAGCTGCATATCTCAAAGTGGAATTGAGGACATATCCCTCACTGATCCTGCATAAAAAAACGAACACATATTTTTTTTAGAACTTTACACTTGTATGTAAACCATTTTTTTTATATTTCTAGTTTCTCGCAAAGTTATTGTTATGTTTAGAAACGCTGGAGAAAAAATTGCCTTACTCCATTTATTTGGACAGACGCCATTGCCATACTTTGCTGTAAATTGCAAGAAAAAATAATAAGTTTGACACAAATAAACAGAAAATAACATTAAAAACGATACGAAGTTGGCTGTTGTCAACAAATATGCTTGTCGACTTCCCGTGGCGCAGTCGGTTGGTGCGCCGCCGGTTTGAGGCACGGGAGGTTAAGGGTTCGGATCCTAGACCATGCATGGGTGTTCAAGTTAGGTCATAAGTTTGTTTGTAAGCCATCCGATGATAAACCTTCAGGCATAACGCCGGGGGACGTTTATAAGCCCTTTCCAATACAATCCAACAAATATGCTATTAACACACATTTCATAGTAGGGATTTTGTGAGTTATCACGAGCATACCATACACGATTAATAAACACAATAATTTGTAACCAACAAGACAAACAATGCAACGAATGCTGGACGAAACAACGACGTCAACACAGGCTGGAATGGATGCATAAACAGAAGACATGACGAGGGACGGGGACAACACAGACGAACTCACCAGAATAAACATGGCGTGTAAAAAATTGTTACAAAAATCTGGATTTAAAAAAAGGACAACACAGACGAGAACAATGACCACAACAGATGCGTACATAGACGAAACTATTTGTTTACAGAGATTTTAAATATATCCATTGACATTAAAGCACAATTTTTAAGTTTCCAAACACTGAAATTATTTGATCATATATTATGTTCACTAAGTGTAATTTATTTTGGAATATGAGCACAGAAATTACAATAGAAACCACGAAAATTAAAAATAACTATTACTTAATTGCATTTTCTACGCTGGTCTATTAATTCAAAAGAAATGGATTGGCAGTGGGAATAATGACGAACGNTATCCATTGACATTAAAGCACAATTTTTAAGTTTCCAAACACTGAAATTATTTGATCATATATTATGTTCACTAAATGTAATTTATTTTGGAATATGAGCACAGAAATTACAATAGAAACCACAATACTTTAAAAAAATGTATTACTTAATTGCATTTTCTACGCTGGTCTATTAATTCAAAAGAAATGGATTGGCAGTGGGAATAATGACGAACGNTATTACTTAATTGCATTTTCTACGCTGGTCTATTAATTCAAAAGAAATGGATTGGCAGTGGGAATAATGACGAACGGTCTTGTTACATTAAAAAACTGGAATAGTTCGCAATTTGGTTATACCGAGCCTATACTGTAACTTTTTAGCATACGAAATAATAATTTAAAAATTATGCTGAAATTCACCATTTTCTAGAAAATGTATCCTACTGAGTTTTCATAGTTATTAGATTAGTTATTCCAACATTACGCTAAACATGATGATCAGATACATCATAGAAAAATATCTGACGTCAGTCCGTAAAAGGAAAAACTTTGCCAATAATTGAATTGTCACATTACTTTTTCCGTGTTATGGTTATTTGAATTCAATAAATGTATAATAAATTTGTATGTTAAAATGTTAAAACCGGAAATAGCGAATGCTTCGTAAAACATACAAGTAAAAAAATTGCGAATGTCTCCTGTGTGAGTTTTGTTACAGTCATTTATGTAATGACATATTTTATAGATTGAAAAAAAAATGTTGTATTAAATACACTTATTCACCTAAGATTACTTTTGTGATTATGTTGCGAGAAGTAAGAAATTTAAGGGGTGTTTGAGTTTTTTTCCTTCATTAAAATGAATTAGCTCTTCTAGTTTTTCAAGACACGATTACTTCCGCAAATGGCGTTACAAAACAGTAAGCAATTGGTGTATATATATATATATATATATTTATAAACTATAAATTATCACGCTGTCCTCAGAATGATGGAACAAACGAGTACAATGTACGTTATTCAGTGAATCAGTTAAATTGCTTTGAAAGATGGACAAGAGGGGCGGAAACTAAATTCACATACATTTATTTCCCACTGCAATAGCTGCCTTATTTATTNTTGAAAGATGGACAAGAGGGGCGGAAACTAAATTCACATACATTTATTTCCCACTGCAATAGCTGCCTTATTTATAAAAAGAAAACTACTCTCAAATCGGTGAGACGTGCTTCCCACAATTGAAAACACAGTAACGTGACGCTTTCTGTCATAAGCTGGTGTCTGCTAATTAATAATATATATGTGACGGATACAGATCCACAGCATTTATTTGAAANCTTTCTGTCATAAGCTGGTGTCTGCTAATTAATAATATATATGTGACGGATACAGATCCACAGCATTTATTTGAAATCGTCTATTGAGTGTAATATTTTTTTTTAATTACGTGTATGTCAGATTTCNTACAGATCCACAGCATTTATTTGAAATCGTCTATTGAGTGTAATATTTTTTTTTAATTACGTGTATGTCAGATTTCAAAACTTGTTTGTTCTGTAATTTAAATTTTTTTTCCTTCTCTTCCTTTATTTTTTTACATACTTATTGCCAAGTTGNAAAACTTGTTTGTTCTGTAATTTAAATTTTTTTTCCTTCTCTTCCTTTATTTTTTTACATACTTATTGCCAAGTTGAATTAACGTAAACCTTAAATATTATGTATTGTTTAACTTCCGGCGTCCAATCAGTTACCTCTTATTACGTTTGTCACAAATATTTCACAGGTTTTTTTAAATAATTTTTATATAACTTTTACCCCTATTAGCATACCTCTCTCTTACTGTTTGCTAATGGCCCTTGAAGTTTTATGTGGTTAAGTGGAAAACAAGGCGGTGCCACATAAACTCAGTCACGTGTAAAAACAAGCTATCAAATAAATAAAATAAACAAAGTATTAATTTCAAATCAAATGTTAAACACATATATTTTCTCAAATGTATGTACAGGAACCACCAAGAAAGCATAATCATGCTCGGGAATACGTGAAATGCAGTGAAGCCGTGAAACAGCCTGTACATTCGCCACTGCTAATATGAAACACGTTCTCTCCTAATCTCAGCGCTAGCCTGTAATTACTCCACCGTTTATGTGGACGTGGCGGATGGTTTTTGATTGTGGCTTGACAACTCCTGCCGTGTCTTCCGCTGGATTTTCCGGGTGGAATGGCCGGAAACACGAGAAGACAAAGCTGGGAACTAGAAGCAAACCCGCCAACTCACTGTAAGCCCGTTTGAAATTAAAAGAAATGTGCGTGAAGGTATTTTGATCACAAAGGCATCAATTATTGCGGGACTAAAAGAAACTTGGTCACTTGTTTCCTGTCTTTGGCTTGGCTCTATGTAACACGAAGCAGTGGCGTGTGGTGAACTGTTGCAAGGTAAGCTGTGTTTTGCTCTGTGATATACCTAATCGTTGGCTAGTTCACACATCGGCCACTTAAACGTAGTAGTGCGTTTGACGTCACAGAACGTGAGTAACGGGTACCTCGCCGCTCTCTCGTGAGTGGCCGCATTACATTTAGTTTCCCCCAGCTCCACTCCGGTTTCTGGTTCCTGCTGCATGCACCGAGTGTGTACAGCATTGAGCAAGCACCAGGTCACATTGAACATTTCACCGCACGCCACTTATAAGCAGTTTACAGGTCATTTTAAGATCGTGAATTTTCATAAAGCCCGGTCAACAGTGAAATAAATCAACGTACCTTGGGGGATGCACTCTAACCGGAGAACCATTTACCGAGAGACGGACGGGCTTTCGAAATGAAGCTCTATTTGCCCGACGTTACTAAAGAGCAAGAGTCTAAAGCTGGGTTTACAATTAAAAAATTATGCAGTAACCATGGTTCTCACACACAGAACTACATCTTGTGGACTAACGATTCACAATTCACCTGATAGCTAGTTATTTATTCCAGCCATTGTAAACTTGTGACAATCCTGTCCTGTTTACTTTTGTTCCCAGCTCAACCTTAAATATCACAATCATATTTAAGCTGATCATACTTCAAAGCCAACGTTTTCTATCAGATACGCTTAATTTTTGTGAGCAAAATTTTTGGTCGTAAAAATGTGCACACACAAGCCTTTTTAACATGTTTATTCTTACATTACTGTAATCAACAGATTACAGCCAACAACACTAACTGCTATTTTCTGATTGGTCGTCGCCTCGCAAGTTTCACTTAAGATATAAAATGTACCTATTTATTTTAACGCTTAAGGAAATCCCAACAACGCACACGACCTGCTAAGTTCCGTTGGAAACCAGTACATACATAACACACTTTATGTTCTTCTGTACACATCGTTACGCATAATTTAACGCCTAATTTGTCTATTGTAAACTCAGTTGAAAATGGAGTAGCTACGGAGAACAAAGAAGTGGAAAACGGAAGATTAACCACCCAGCCAACGGCAACGTCAGCCACGTTACCCACAGGCGAAAATGCGTGGTGACCCCGCTGGAAATCGAGTCTGGATCGACGTATATGAGGCCGTCAAACATATCGCTCAGCCACCGGGTATACCAATTTCGCATTTAATTAGGTATTTAAGCTACGATAAGATTTCTGCCACGTAAATGCGCGACGAAAATAAAGTGTGCGTACACACTAGCGCTGTTCCCCTACAGTTTCCNATAAGATTTCTGCCACGTAAATGCGCGACGAAAATAAAGTGTGCGTACACACTAGCGCTGTTCCCCTACAGTTTCCAGCGCAGAAAGGAGAAAGCATTCGTCGCAAAACAGTTTTCCTTGTAATACATCAACCTCTTGAAATTTACGAATGAACAAATTGCAGATAAATGAGAAATAAAAATATTCTGTTCCGTGTTACTGCAGTTTCGGTTAATACATCCGTCAAGTGTGTTTGTTATTCAGCGATAAAAAGTGGCGTACAGTAGCTTTATTTTCGAAGTGTTTGTGGCAACAGNCCGTCAAGTGTGTTTGTTATTCAGCGATAAAAAGTGGCGTACAGTAGCTTTATTTTCGAAGTGTTTGTGGCAACAGACTAGCAGTCGTGACAAAAGAAAACCAGCATCAACCGGACGCGGAGAAGTGCGGAAAAAGTAAGGGAAAAAGGTGTGGTTGAGCGTGACAGGAAGGTCACTATCCAAGGTATCACATCGCAGGTTATTCGCAACACGTGCGGCGGAGCGGGGCGCATCTTTGGACTCATCTACGAAGAGACGCGGTGCGTGCTCGGAAGTGTTCCTAGACAACGCAATCCGCGATGCGGTCACCGACGCCGAACATGCCACGAGGAAGAACTGTCACTGCAATGGACGTGGTGTAACGCCTTGAAGAGGTAGGACTTTCTACCTAGCGCTTCAAATGTGCTGCAGTGCGTTTGAAACACTCCCTTTACGACGACATTACTAAACGTGCGTCCAACGTGCTGATATACGAAAAGAACACAAAAACATCAGACGAGGGCTGTTGAGTGCTTTTTTTTACACAATTTCAGAATTCTCAAAAATTGCTAAAAACTGTTCTTCTTCACAGTGCAGTATTTCAAAATAAACGCGTGAGATATATACAAGATTACTAAGAGGCACTGCATTGAACTTTCCTTCATACTTTCCACCATTAAAGCAGTAGTGTTACCGTTAAAATTCCCATAGGTAAACACAGTGCGACGAGAACACTGCACGCCAGCTTAGGCTGTGCGCTTAGCGGCGATGGCGCACTTGATGCGCGTGGCAGTGTCGCCCTTATCGCTCCCGCGCTTTTTGGCTTTGAACGCGCTAGCTTCACCCACAATATACGATTCATTCTTGTTCCTGCTTATTAAGGTTATGTGAAGTAAAATTTTAAAAATGCCACTACAGAAATTTAGCTATTCGCCTTACTCTGCATTGCTGACATGAAAGTCAAACTATCAGTGTAATAGTTTGTCACAAATAGAATTACATAAACTTCAAGATATAAATATGTCCTTACCTTTTTGCAACTAGCAAATAACACGTAATAAAATAAAGTAAAAAAAAACACTCAAGAACTTGCAATATGTAAATGTTATGCAGTCAGGAAATTAAAATAATTACTGTAAAAATAAAATTATGACATGAAAACGAAACATTTTTCCTGTAAGAGGTGAAGTCGAACCTTACGCTGGACGTGGCCTGCTATCGAAAAATACTTGTCCACGATCGGACAGGATGCTTACGTATCTGTCACTTGTCAGAGTCGTATCTAGACGTATCAGGGGTCCCATTTCACGCCAACTGCACACGCCTCATACCATGACAGAGCCTCCGCCAGCTTGAACAGTCCTCTGTTGATGTGTAGGGTCCATGGATTCACGAGGATGTCTCCATACCCGTATACGTCCATCCACCCGATACAATTGGAAACAAGACTCGTCAGACCAGGCAGCGTGTTTCCAGTCATAAACAGTCCAAGGGCTCCGAAAGCCCATATTAATGATGGTCTGTTCAATAGTTCTCACACTGGCACTTGTTAAAGNGCCCATATTAATGATGGTCTGTTCAATAGTTCTCACACTGGCACTTGTTAAAGCCCCAGCATTGAAATCTGCACCAATTTGAGAAAAGGTTGCACGTCTGTCACGTTTAATGATTCTCGTCAGTCGTCGTTTGTCCCGTTCGTTCACGATCCTTTTCCGGCCGCAGCGATGTCGAAGATTTGATGTTTTACCGGATTCCCGATATTCACGGCACACTCGTGAAATGGTCGTACGTGAAGATCCAAAACTTATCGCTATCTCGGAGATGCTATGTCCCATCTCTCGTACGCCGACTATAAAACCACGTTCAAACTCACTTATATCTTGATAAACTACCATTGTAGCAGCAGTAACCGATCTAGCAACTTTACCAAACGCTTGTTGTCTTATATAGGCGCTACCGACCGCATCGCGTTACACTGATTGGTTCCATACCTCTGTTATTTGCATACGCACGCCTATACCAGTTTTTTTGGNCGACCGCATCGCGTTACACTGATTGGTTCCATACCTCTGTTATTTGCATACGCACGCCTATACCAGTTTTTTTGGATGTCCATTGTATAAGATAACTGGAACAGTAAGTCAGAAAACGTCCTCATTTTCCGCACTAGACGTGCCGAAAACGGTGAGGTAACGAAGAAATTTATATACTTTGTAACAACGAACTTCGGTGATATTTTCCAGAGGCAAACGTTTTGTATGGCTTATGGCAATATGTTACGGAGGAGAGAACGGAGAGATTTGGGCGGCTCTTAACATCGTGGTGTTGAGAGCTGACGAGGACGAAGCGAGGTATGAAGCAGCGCAGGAATGCGATGGTGGGGGGAAACGGCAGATCCCTGAGAAAACCAGCTGTTCAGTGGCATCATCCGGTACGATTGTCACACGCGAAAATCCGGAAGCGACCCCACCGGTAATTAAACCCGACCCACCTTGGTGGAAGGCGAGTGGTCTGACCACTACGCCACCGCGGCCCCAATAGTTATGGTGGTTACCAACATACTTTACTGTAACCTTTAGTCTATGATAGCGACATGTATGCTTTGATAATGAATAATACGGTCCATAATAATGTGACGTTCGCGTTATCTGTCTCATTTTCCTCGTCGATAGTATAATTATTGGAATTAATAACCGCGGACACCGCTCCCTCGCTAGCCGCCCTCTGTCCTCGCAAGCAGACTCTCAGATGGCAAGTGTCAGCAATACAAACGAACTCCTCAGGTGGCAGCTCCGAAGCGCGCCAAAACACCTCAGCCAATCACGTGTTCCCAGTGCAAACGGTAGCAAACTTCCTTGTCGGTTTCGGGTGCCCCGTTTATTCCACCTCGATAAAACGTTTGCATGTTTGCAATTATAAACTTCTCTACCCACATATCAAACAGATTTATTATAACATTAATAGTTAATAGATTAATTCTCAATGTTTTTGTGGGGATCCTGGTTTGCCCCGCCTTCTGGGAATGTAGATTCTCCCCCACGCAACTGTGAAAGCTGACCTCGTTTCTATTTCTGTCCCAAGGAAGTCACAAAAGTATCCCTTCACAAAAGGGAGTGGATTGGCACCCACGACGCAATCAATTAGGGCCCCTTTCTGCTTTCGGCATTCTTTTTAGTATAAAATATTAAAGTGGAAACAATTTTCTTATCATTATCACCAATACACACATTACCGTATGCTAATCATAACAAATACAGGGAAATATGACTAAATTTTATAAGACAATTCTAACAAAAATTATTATTAATGATATATTCTATTTACTATAATACAGAAACCACTCAAAATGGCCTTTCACAGTACCTATTAGTGTTATTATAAACATTTCTAAGATAAAGTTAATTCGATACTATAACTATAGGTAGCACTCACTTTTAAAATTTCTAGTAAAAAAAAATGACTTTCAGATAATTTTATAAAACTGTTACTATATTAAAATTACTAAAGTGTAGTACTAAAGTACTAAAGCACATGTNACTTTCAGATAATTTTATAAAACTGTTACTATATTAAAATTACTAAAGTGTAGTACTAAAGTACTAAAGCACATGTAACATCTTCGTCGTGGTTCATTTACTTAGGAATCTTAGAATTCAGTAAAAAGATAACCAACGTGGAAAGGAACTGGGTTTCCAACCAAAATCCAAAACGGTAATGTAAAATTCTTATTTACACGTAGCTGGTTATGCAAACAGTTGACATCAGCATACTCTGNACGGTAATGTAAAATTCTTATTTACACGTAGCTGGTTATGCAAACAGTTGACATCAGCATACTCTGAGATAATGATATTTCATAGCTGCTTAAATTAGCTTTTCCATTTATAATTTAACAAACTCGAATACGGCACGCGCACACAGCATTCTTTGTAAATGTGAACCTACACATTAATTTAGATATAAGACATCGCACAATATTAATAAAACCAACGTGTTCATATTTCAATCATTATTTACTCGAATTCTTCAGAAACTGTAAATTACCTTGCTAAGTAAAATGTTTTTATAATTTTTAAAATTCAGAAATGTTATGGTGCCTGGAAATCTAACTCTATTGACATTTTCAAAAAATTACCAGACCATTGCATACGAATATTGAGAAAGCAGGAACGGTAAAGTTTTTTTCCTAACCATTCATGGTGTAGGCTGTTAACGTTAAACTGAGCACTTTTGAAGTCCCTGCTTAAGATAAACTTGTATTCTCATTGGGTATTCTTCACCACATGTAAGATTAACATTGCCATCAGCCTAATCAATTTGTTCGTAGGTAGATCAAGGTAAACGGTAAAATTATTTGAAAAGTAAACATTTTAGAAATTTGGTAATTATTACACTTGCAAGCATAAAGTAAAATATATAATTTCAGTATTCACATATGCTTACTTAACACTTTTAGTTCAAAGTTCTGCCACACGGATCAAGTGCGCCATCATCGCTAAGCGCAAGGCTCTGAATTGGCGAGCAATGTTCACGTCGTTCTGCATGTACCTGTAAGACTAAGCAGCCAACCTATCATTTCATTGGCGGAAAGTCTGTGAAAGGTTCAATGTAGGGCTCTTGAGTACTTTTGTATGTATCAGGCGCGTATATTATTAGATACAACGCTTTGAAAGAGCCGTTTTTTTAAGTAATGTTGAAGTGCTCTGAAATGGTGTTTCTAATGTGAAGCACTCAATAGCTCTCGTCTGAAGTGCGTGGTCTTTGAGCAGTTCATCACACTGGACTCACGTGTAATAGTTTCTGGTAAAAAGGCGTATTTCAGACACTCTGCAACACAGTGCCAGGGGCAGGGGCCTCAACAGAAAATCGTCCATTCGCCGGTGCAGCTTGCGAATTTTGAGTGGGCATCGAAAATGAAGACGTGACGTAAGCAAAGTGAAACAGCCGTTCAACTCTTCACAATACCTACAGACGTCATGCACCAACCCTTCTGGATGTGATGATACCAGTACATAGGCCTAATTTTCGACCATTGTCCGAAGTACTAATTGTATTTTTGGATTGTAATCGATCTCGGAGATTTCATTATTAACTAACTGCCAAACACATTTCGTTCTGTAGAAGTCTTCATTTCAGGTGATATACTGTATCACCGGGCACTGGGCACTTCGCAAACATCTTCTTATCGTCTTCTTGTGTGCTGGACCACGGTGGTGTAGTGATTAGACAACTCGATTCCCACCTAGGCGAACCGGGTTCCATTCCCGTATTTTCGCACGTGGGAATCGCGCCGGATGTTGCCACTGGTCGGCGGGATTCTCAGGTATCTCTCGTTTCCCCCGCCCTTGCATTCTGACGCTGCTACAGACTCGCCTCATTTCACCCTCACCGGCTCTCAAGACCTCGATGACACGAGCGGCCCAAATCTCACCCTTCTCCACTCCACTTCTCGTATGCACATTGCGTATTCATCCACCATACGTTAAATTAACATTGCCACGTGCCTGATAACTTTATTAAGGCGCCGGTAAAGTGAAAATATAAAAGTATTGGAAAATTATATATTTTAAAAAATATATTGCTGATTCTTGCAGTTACATGCATTAAAAAAACAGAAAGTAAAACACGTTTTATAAAATTTACAAACTTTTACCTAGAACTTTTAATTCAATGCTAAAACATGTGGTACTACTTTCCCTTTGTCGTTACCAACTTGACAGGACGCATGCCGGTCGGTGAGTGCCTGTGCAAATGTACGCAGGGGGGATCAGTGAAATTTTTCAAAGGTTGATTTCGAAAGTGTCTAATCGACCGCGAACGACATCTAGTTCTGTCCTATGCTCGACGGAAGTATCGGCGTGCAAATGCAGAGCGAGCGGTGTCCGGCGCGGTGGTATCTCGCGGGGCGGACGACGTCACGAGCGAAAACACGCCGCATCCACTTGGGTGTGCTTCCTGCACGCGCCCGGCTGCGTGGCGAAACGACTTCGCCCAGGGTTCGCCGAGGAAAGTTCATCTGATAACATCATTTTTATGCACTCGCAGCCTTCGGAACACATCCTGTTGCCATTATCTTGTCGTAACTGTGTTTTATACAGCCGTCTTTACGACGCGGCTCGTCTGCCGGGCGGCCCTGTATAACGTTCATTTGCACCTGTTTGTTGAGATTGTCTCAATAAACTCCCCGTACGAACGCTCCCGTAAGCTATTGTGTGGGGCCGCCATTGGAGTAACAGCGCTCTCAAAATACACGCCGCGGAATTTATTAAGATACGGCAAACGAGGCCACCTTTCTCCGACATAAATTTGTACGTAATTGTTCACTTTAAACTTGGAATCAGTGAGAATTGAGCCGTATCGGCGAAAACAGCGAGAATTGAGCAACTGATATTCCAGTACCCTATAATTAATTAATATACAAGTTGAATTTCACTGATTTATTTGTGATTTCTCACTGCATGTCAAGAATGTCACTTCTCTAAATCATTTGTTCTCAGTTATTTGGATTGATTAACTGATATTCAGTGAACGTTATTTCACTGACTGATATCGCTGGTTCGGATTTAGAGTGTTAAATGTTGTACTCAGCTGACGTCATAGATTAGTCTTGTTAATGACAAAGCATAGTTTCCTTGCAAATTCAACGGAATATCGACGTTCTAAATCATTCATAAGTTTAATGGAAACTTTTTTTAAATCAAAAATATCTTACAACTATTGAGTGCAGAATATTTACAAGTTGGTAACATTGTTTTTTATGTCTTGAAATACTATTAATAGAGCTAAATACTAACAATAGAGATAATAGCATAGTCCTGAGGCGTGAAATAAAACTACTAATTCAGTTGTATAAAAAAAATTTCAAGGCGTGGACATAAAACGATTCGTTGCTCCACTCGAATTTTTATGTATTTTTAAACTGGAATGATGCTGCTGATTCCGGATGGTCCACGGTAAGCGACGCCATGTAACATTTTTTATTCGTTCACTTTTATATATGCGGGGTTTATCGTCTCGTCGGCAGCGAAATCGTTAGAAACAGACAGCGAAGTCACTAAAGACGGCGTCGATAACAGAAATTTCATTTCAAGGCTCGGTACAAGTTGGAATTTTGAGCACCCTTCTCCTCCTGTCTCTAAAAATATGATTTTTTTTATTACAAAGAACGACTTGAAAAAAATTACGAAAAACGGCCATATCTCGTTTAATGTTAAAACCTGAATGTTAACTATTTGTTATGACATGAGACAAACGGCGTATCTCACTTACTGACATGTACCAAGATTTACGAATCCCGTCTACATGCTGCTTGAACTGCATTGAAGAGTGTTTTAAATACGTCTCTTGTTTTTACGAAACTATCAAAATTGCCCCCAATGGGGCTGGTCTACGAAAATAACACACATTTAAGACGATGGCTGTCGAGTGCTTCCACGACGTCGCACACATTACAAATGCTATTGCTGAGTAAAGTTTTTTCAAAGCGCTGTTACTCAAAATATTCGAGAAATAGACATATAAAAGTACCCGAGGGACCTGCACTGNCATAGATTAGTCTTGTTAATAACAAAGCATAGTTTCCTTGCAAATTCAACGGAATATCGACGTTCTAAATCATTCTTAAGTTTAATGGAAACTTTTTTTAAATCAAAAATATTTCACAACTATTGAGTGCAGAATATTTGCAAGTTGGTAACATTGTTTTTTATGTCTTGAAATACTATTAATAGAGCTAAATACTAATAACAGAGATAATAGCATAGTGCTGAGGCGTGAAATAAAACTACTAATTCAGTTGTATAAAAAAAATTTCAAGGCGTGGACATAAAACGATTCGTTGCTCCACTCGAATTTTTATGTATTTTTAAACTGGAATGATGCTGCTGATTCCGGATGGTCCACGGTAAGCGACGCCATGTAACATTTTTTATTCGTTCACTTTTATATATGCGGGGTTTATCGTCTCGTCGGCAGCGAAATCGTTAGAAACAGACAGCGAAGTCACTAAAGACGGCGTCGATAACAGAAATTTCATTTCAAGGCTCGGTACAAGTTGGAATTTTGAGCACCCTTCTCCTCCTGTCTCTAAAAATATGATTTTTTTTATTACAAAGAACGACTTGAAAAAAATTACGAAAAACGGCCATATCTCGTTTAATGTTAAAACCTGAATGTTAACTATTTGTTATGACATGAGACAAACGGCGTATCTCACTTACTGACATGTACCAAGATTTACGAATCCCGTCTACATGCTGCTTGAACTGCATTGAAGAGTGTTTTAAATACGTCTCTTGTTTTTAACGAAAATATCAAAATTGCCCCCAATGGGGCTGGTCTACGAAAAGAACACACATTTAAGACGATGGCTGTCGAGTGCTTCCACGACGTCGCACACATTACAAATGCTATTGCTGAATAAAGTTTTTTCAAAGCGCTGTTACTCAAAATATTCGAGAAATAGACATATAAAAGTACCCGAGGGACCTGCACTGNTAAAGTTTTTTCAAAGCGCTGTTACTCAAAATATTCGAGAAATAGACATATAAAAGTACCCGAGGGACCTGCACTGGACCTTAATTACTACACACTTTACACCAATAAAATGATAGGATCGCCAATTAGAGTCCCATAGGTACACACAGCATAACGATAACACTGACGTCTGTTCAGAACCTTGCACGTAGCGGCGATGGAGCTCTTCATGCGCGTGGCAGTTTCGCCCTTATCGCTCCCGCGCTTCTCGGTCACAAACGCAGGAAACAGCTCCGCATAGGCGAGCCTCTTGGGTTCCAGTAATTTTCCTTTCCAGTGTTCCGGAAGTAACTGACACCTTCCTTCTGTGGAGTTAAGGTGTCCGCGTATTAAAAATGTTAGACAGTAGTTCTTATATAGCCTGTTAGCGGTTTCTTCAAACTTTTGTTATTAAACCTATGAAGTCGCCCCATATATATACGTATTTGGTTGTTTCCTAAATGTAATGAATGGAATGTCACAAGTATTTATACTTGTGTTAACATAAAAGTGCCTTTTTTTTTTTAACATGAAAGTGCCTGATTCAGATTTGGAGTGTTGAAGCTTATTTGATTTGTTTCAGCAAGGTTCGACATAATGAACGAATAGCGTAAATGGAGAATTTTCTGTGGATTGACGTTTCATTGCCACTGATAAAGTTAAATCATTAATGCCAGTTAAAAATAACAGAGGTTCTAAAATGGAGTCTTGCAGTTTTCAGTTTTTGTGGAACAACGCCTGTCTGAAGCGACAGTGTCACTATCTCAGTTACGCCATCAAATAGTAAAGGAATCATTACGTTGAATACTTCTTTTATGACTGGTTTTAACAAAATGGAGTGAGGAATATGTTTGACTAGCGCAGGCCTTACACTTTACAGAAACTGGTTATTGCTCACCGTTCTAATTACAATTTTAAAAATATTTACATAATAAAGAATGAGTTTGTTTTCTACCATTACAGATTTATTTATTACACGTTATCTATAAATTATAATATTTCATTTATAATTACTATGAATAATTATAGGGAGAAAATAGGTGTGTGGGTAATGCCTAGTAAGAAATAGTTCTTGTACCAAATATTATTACAATGAGCGGGCACGAATGTGGCATCCAGGCTCTCTGACGTAATTTCCAAAGCATTATTTGCATGAGGGGGCGGAACATCCTGGAAGTAGAACTTCAGCAAGGCTTCAGAAAAGTTGGAAGTAATAAGGAAAGGAGTATATTAACCTCGGCGAGTAACACTATTAAACGTTTGCTGACTAAAATTGGATTTATTGCACCGATTTTTAGAACTCATTTGAAGAAAACAGTGTAGACTTTTGAAAAGGCAGGGAGCAGAAAACGATATTAAGAGCAATAGGAAACAACTTGCTAGTCATTTAAATTAAAACTTCATTTTGAGAGGCGATGTTTCATTGCTTAAAAAAATAGTTCGCAGTAATGCATCGGAAAATCATCTCAGATTGCTTAAATGTCGTGAGAAAAAATATGTTAGTATTAGATTAAACGTATAATCACCGCCATTATGCACCATTATGACGAACAATGTGCGTAATGGGGAGGGAGGAAGTGAAGCGAAATAGACAGAGAGATCGAGAAGAAATAGTAAGATAGGGCTTCAAAGAGGCTCTTGTTTTCCAGACCACCGTTTTTATAAGAAGTTACGGAAACCAGCCCATTTAATCGTGCCGGACGATGCCGTTCTTCGGTGGGTTTTCTCGGGATCCCCCGTTTCCCACGCCCTTGCATTCCAGTGCTCCTCCATTCTCACCTCATTTCATCCTCATCGGCTCTCAAGCCCTCGTTTTTTAAGAGCCGCCCAAATCTCTCAATTCAACTACAATAATTACGGTTTTTTTCTTTTTCAAAATGTCCCCGTTTTTATGTCCAGATGAGTTTACTGCCTTTTTTATGAGTAAGTTGGTTCGGATGTAATTTCCTCGAATATCCTCAGTGCCATTCGCGTTCGGTCCGACAGAACTTCACGTGCGACACACCGCAGGGTATTTACCAAAATCTGGCTCTCTTGCTGCGTTCGATTCACGTGAACTGCTATTAAACGCCCTCGGACGTTGCGGCGGCATAATCACGTTCCCAGCCGGCAGATTGCGGGCGGACGAGCGTTGTGGTTCGCTCGACAACGGAGTCGGCAGCTGCCGGCGTCGTCTTCGCCACGAGCAGCAGATTGCGTTGCGCGGCTTCTCTCGTGCGTCACGCATGCGCGCGGCAGATGGCCGTGTGGTCGGGCGGAGGTCCCGGCCGGGAGAGAGGCCTGCTACCTGCCGCCGCCCGGCGCATTCGACGGACTGGCGAGGTGCATGCACTTACTCGACAGTGTTCGGAGCAACCTTATATTTAAAATAATAATAATAATGGTGTGTGGGGAGTGCACCCAGGGCAAGGCAACACCCTCCGAGTGACGGTCTTTCCAGCTGGGACCCGTAGGTGACCGTCATCCCCGGGCATGACAGAAATGCAACCATAGAATGGAGTGGCGCTGGAATGCAAGGGCGGGGGAAACGTGAATACCCCGAGAAAACCCGCCGGCAAGCGGCATCGTCCAGCACGATTCCCACATGCGAGAATACGGTAGTGAACCCGCCGGGGATCGAACCCGGAACGTCGTGGTGGGAGGCTAGCGCCCTGGACACTACGCCACCGCTGCCCCCTTATATTAAAAAAAAACCACATGGGTAGAAGAAGTCGTTCGAGGCTCAGTAACACGGGCGAAATAACGCGCGAGCTCGGCTCCCCATCGCGCATGCGCGCGAGGCGATGGACCGACGCGCACAGTGCTTACGTCACGAAGCTTTCCCCCGGCAAATTAGATACGTGTGTAAGAGTGGCGTTTTATTACAGTCAATGAAAGCCCGCAGATGTAACCACGAGCGTTCTGTTTTACCTATCTGCCAACTTTTCAGGCAACTGCGGAGGCAAATCCTAGACATGCAATAATTTTTTTTTTTTACTATTTTCGCGATTTTTTCTTACAATACTATTAATACGATAAGAATTTGCGGGAATAGATAACTGGGTTTTGTCTTTTATGGAGGGAGGGGGGGAAGTCGTATTGCCAGGGTATTTATTTACTTGCTGAGATACGCGTGAAGGTGTAAACAAATAATACGAAGAGAATACGCCCGACTACTAATTTGTAAGCGGCCCGCCTTCCTGGAGCTACTTTCCGCGTCCGGGGAGTGATAAGGACGAGATTGCCACGCGCATCAGATGCGCCGCCGTCACTAAGCGCAGTGCTCTGAGCTGGCGCACAGTCGCTGCGTGTACCTGCGGGACTTCAAACGGCGACACGGTCATTATTTTATTGGTGGAAAGTATGTGGTAACGTTCAGTGCCGGGTCCTTTGAGTATTTCTTGTATTTTTTTTATCCGACGCGTATATTTCGAGATACAACGTCTCTCACTGTGCCAAATGTTCTGAAATAGTGTTTCTACACGTGGCATTTGAAAGCACTCAACAGGCCTCGTCTACAGTGTGTTATTTCCGTAGATCAGCACACCAGAGGAAAGTTTAATAGTTACGCGGGAAACCGTGTATTTCGAACACTCTGCAGCGCAGTTCGAATTTTTGGAGCCTAATCCGTACTGCGAACTCCTTACTGCTAATTTTTTTTTTGTGTATACCCTGTTACTCATCTGTTTGCCGAAGTAGGCTCTTCGGTACTGCCCATGTACACTGCCTTGAGACACGAGCGTGTTACGACTCTTAGCAAAATTATATACGAAACTAATTACTTACAAAATGTACCTTGAGTTCTGCGTGTTTGGTAATCAGTATTGTATATGTTCGTGAAACCTTCAATATATCTAACTACTACAATCATAATAACTGAACTTTACTGTATAATTATGTACGTAAGTAATTCGCTGAAGAAACATTTTACCTAAAACGGCTTACCTACAATTAAATTGCATCAGTAAAAAACTATCTGACTTTTCAAAGTGGTATTCTTATAATCTTCAAAAAGGCTCCAAAACTGAAAAAAAAAAAAATCAAACAAACTTGGCAAGCGCAGCAAGTATACAAATACACAACAAGTAAGCATCTTTGTATACTAGCCAAGGGTGCATACAGTCTCTGTGTGAGCTAATATACCGGGAATCCGGACGACATTACAAGCAAGGCCAAGTACGGGCGCGTGTTTGATTGCAGAGAATCTGGACATGACCTTAAGTCCATAATGAAATGTTATAAACACAACATTAAAACTGTTATAAACAGCAAAGAGTTTTACAACATCTTGCACAGCAATCAGTTTTTAAACATATTTTTCTTCACAAAACATTCGCAAATTATTTTAAACTTTGACACTAAATTTATGACAACCATTACACGTATAGAATTAAGAAAAAAAAATTTGTAATTACCTATTTAAAGTGGTTCAAGTAGTAAATTGTTACCATAACAACACTGCGGTAATCCCAAATTAAAAATAGTCACATTTTCTAGTGTTTATATTTACTCCACTGTTCTGTTCCCCAAATTATATATATATATGTACATGGACACAATAAATAAATTTGTCGTATATTATTAGCTCTATATCACATTCAACAATAAAGCTACATTATTTCACACACGACAAATAAATGTGAAATGTGACATGTATCCATATTACATTGGTCTGAAGTTAAAAAACAGCTTACCTACAAAAATTTCTGAAGATCTTGGAACTTTTATGTATCAGATAGGCTTAAGTGACATTCCCTTTTTAAGTTTCATATGTATTTTAATGTTATTCATTTGCCACAGTTTAACATGTGAACACATGTGATTTTTTTTTTAATATTGACAAATACGGATCAGTGTTTACTGTTGGGAAAGGACGCAAATAAATAAATCAACAAAAATCCGTAGTTAATAATAGATATAAAATATTAAAGTTTTTTCATCACATATTCTTTTTGAGCCACTACAACTAAACTTATGTTTTTCTGAATTTAATTATTAAACTTACTTTAAATCACCGCGGATATTTAGCCGAATAGTTTCTGTGAAATATGGTAGCCAGAATTTTTATTTTCATGCTACATAGGCTATTCTTGAAAATAAACATCGACTGTTTGTACACAGAGAATTTTCTAATCGAAATTCCATTGTGGCCAAAAAAAAAAAAATCGTCACGTACGGAACTGAAGGACATGTTAGAAAGCCTTGCATAATTTTCTCTTTCAGCTCACTGTGTATCCTTGCAATAATGTAAAAGTTGATATTGTAAGGAACATAATGACAAGTAGAGTAACGTAGATCAAGTGATATTAGGATATTTTAGAAAAATTTATATGTAAATAAATGACAATTTATACTAAAACAGAAGAAAATAAATTCCATTTGCCAACAATTTCAACATTAGACTTTAATAAGACGTTAAGGCAAATAATAATATCATATAATTCAGTGCCGATATTAAAGCAGACGTGTTAGTGGTTACATTTAAATAATATATATGTAAGTAGATAAGAGCACGAATATTTTAAAATTTTAAAGACGTTTAATTGATCGTATAACAGCTTGATCAACACCAAGAAAGCTCACACAACATCTGTATTTAGGTAATGAGGAAATATTTCTGGTTAGCTCCTAAACTTAATCCCCGACTAAGTGGAGTGGAGAGTTTTGGGCGGTTCTTAACATCGAGGTATTTAGAGCCTATGAGAGTGATATGAGGTAAGTATGAAGTAGCGTTGGAGTGCAAGGGCCGGGGAAACGGGAGATCCCCGAGAAAACCCGCCGGCCAACGGCATCATCCGGCACGATTCCCACGTGCGCTAGGCCCGGATAAGTATCACGTGCAAGGGACATATACTCTAAAACTAACAACGATCGCCTGGCTGAGGGTATTGTCTGCGTTTGAAACACAGAAGTAAGAAAACGATGAGGTCTAGATATGGAGTTTGCTATTTAGGTTTTAGTAGCGACTGTATAGCTTTTGCTGTTAGATAATGCGAGGAAAATGTTTAATATAGTTTTACCTTTTACTACCGCGTATTCGAGATTAGTATATTTCGAAATACACCATATATGCACATATATATATATATATATACACACACACACACACACACACACAGGTGAGGCACCTAAGGCAGGCCCCTGAATATCAAAGCCAATTTCAGTGGCAGAAGAAAATGTCTCAGACAAAAGTTGCCTGGGTCCAAGGCACTAATAACTTAATAGTCATGATTTCCCCGCACGTGGAAGGGTAAACAAGATACAAAGGTCAAGTTCGTTTATTTAAATGTAACGATAATTTTTATAAACAACCCTTGACAGTGCGTATGAAGATGTAATAAATACGATGACATTTGCCGGCCATTCAAGATCACTGAAAGTCAATGACAGAGTGTGTGTGTACATATATAAATTTCATGATGTGACATATAATATATGAATTAACGTCTACAAAAACATATTAACTTTGTGTTCCATCGAAAATGTATGTATATACGTGTGTATAAATAAATAAATAAATAAAAATATTTATTTATTTATACACACATATATACATAATTGTGTGTATAAATGTATATATATTTATACACATACATATATACATAAATTTTTAACGGAACACAAAGTTAATTTATTTTCGTAGACGTTAATTCATATATTATATTTCACATCATCGAATTTATTTGATTTGCGATTTGTAGTGTTTTTATTAACTTTTAATAATAATTATATTATTATCATTGAATTAAAAAAGTTGATTGCTAGTAGTGTCAGCTATACGGATTTCACTTGCCTCAATTTCGCAGTTGGTTGAGTCTTAATTAATAATTGAATATTATCGGCTGAATGAGCATCTCTTTATTGAAAAATGTACGTTGTGGCTGCCACAAAATATTTTTCTTCGTATTCTGCGATGTTCAACTACATCTGTACACTTGCATCGAAGCTTGTACTTAAATATTTTTTGAACTACGATCAGAATTCTAGGTTCTTCAGAAATCGAAAGGGCGTTTGGCTTCAGTTCTCGTGGATCATCCATTGTAGGCGAAAACTTGCATCACACCTCACGCGTTCAGTAAAGTTATACGCCCTGATACGTGTGGAAGGATATGACGTATTTTTAGAACGCCGGTTCCCGTGGCCCATATTGTCCGAGAAAAAGTAAACTGCATGAGTGATAAAAGTGTAAGCTTATCCTCGAAATTACGGAACGTCTGGTTTAGTTATCAAATGTGTTATCCGAAAGAGAAAGAAAATAAGCAGCAGCGTCTTGGAACCAATGTAGATGTTAACAAAACGTGTACGTACCCGTTAAACGGCGATGGCGATGGCAAGGCCGGATATTTTTGTCCGTTTTATGCGTGTGTGAAAGAAAAAAAATAGATTCGTTCGGTCATTCGGGACTGACGTCTACGCGGCTGTGAAGCGATGTGAATGGAACAGTGACGGAACGTAATTATGAGGGGAAACGGGAGTACGCCGAAAAAACGCACCGGCCAAAGGCAACGGTCGCCACGTTTCTCACGTGTGAAATCCCAGTTGAACCCGCGCCGAAATAGAACTCAGTTTGCCGTGGTGGGAGGTGAGAGCTCTATACCACCTACCTTCTGATACGCTCGAAAGTGCCAGAGTGATCGTTAGGCTTCAAAATTGTATATTCATGTCCGCCGGATCATTGCCGTTATCGGCTGTATGAGAAGTTGTTTACTAATTCCACTGGTTTATTGAGAATTTTGCCACTCCAGCAATGAAATTACGTAATTTTCCTGCAAAAAACTACTTGGTGTAAAAAAAATATCAGCTGATCTTGTAAGTTAGAAGATGGCAATAAAACTGTTTAGAAAATAATATGTTATTCTAAAACATTTAAAAAATAACAAATAAATTATATATTGAGATTTGCTTTGATTTCACACAAGTAACAAACATACATAAAAATTTACTTACCTTTGTAAGCGAGGATGATGTATGACTGTCCAAAGAGTTTTTTTTTTCTATAGCGTCTGGAATTTAGCATTTTTATTATTTGGTTTCTGGCAAGATGGTATTCATGAAATTAATAGCTGGTTTATTATAACTTTGGACCTACACGATTATATGGATTTCTTCTTGCTGTTCATGAAGCCATGAGAGAAACTTCTTTCCCCCTCCCAAATTATTTAACGATAAATGTGCAATTGCGTAGAATTTCACTACATGTCTCGAAGTATGCGTTGTTTATAGTTGCATTCTCTAAGCTTTCTAATAATTATGTACTTTACAATTATATAAACTACAAACAAATTTTGCGAAAATGATAACACAAAATCGTATATCCACAATTGTGGACCTTCGAGCCCAACGAAGTGATTGGTTAATGGTGCGACATATGCTCATAAGATCATTTAATGTTTGAATCACCGGTACTGTTCAAAATGTGCCTTATTAATTACCATGAACTAATTCTGGTAACTGCATTCGAATAAAGGAGTTGGAATTGAGGAAGAAGATGGGTATGGAGGTGTGGCTTGACGTCTAGTCTACAGCGTGGTCATTAGAGATGATGCAAGTTGTTCAGAGAAGCAGGAANACAAGTTGCTCAGAGAAGCAGGAAGGAGAGGAGGAATCTGTGGTGGCCTGTAGTAAATAACTATTCCAGTATTCGCCTGGCGTGGTCTCGGGAAGGAATCGGTGATCGCCTGTATGTAGTAAGAAACTATTCCAGCAATCGTCTGGCGTGGTCTCGGGAAACCATGGAAAACCGAAATCAGGATGGCTGGATCGGGAATTGAACCTGGGTGACCCAAAATGCGAGCCCAGCGATTTATCACTGCACCATCNACCATGGAAAACAGAAATCAGGATGGCTGGATCGGGAATTGAACCTGGGTGACCCAAAATGCGAGCCCAGCGATTTATCACTGCACCATCTCGCTTGAAAATTCGGGGGAAATTGCTTTGAAATGTGTTATTTAGGAAATGCTAATACGTCCACGATGCTGAAAATGGGCTACTTAGTATTTTAACTAATTAGGTGATAAATTGTAAAGGTTCATATAATGGAACTCCACTGGAAATTTTTTTGAAACGAAGGTGGGAAACTACTTGGGTAAAACTTTCCTTTTTGTAGCCTGGTGCTATAATGCGAGTCACATTACCGCACAACAGAACACACTCGTCTACACTAAAAACAGAACAATTCCGTAACATGTTTCAAGGCGACAGCAAACAAACTTATGTACTAGCATCAGCATGTTCTGTTCGTTTACGAAAGTTATAATTGTGGCGAGAACAATCCAAATATTGAATAATATGTCCCGTTGAAGAGACAATCTGTTGTGTTCTAGAAACAGAGTGCTCAGCTTCAGTGACTTGTATTTACAATCGCAGACAGAACAACGAAGAGTTGCTATTACTTCATACATTAATATGTGGTTCACATGAACAACACACCTCATTGCTGTCACTATATTAGCAGCCTACATGGATGGGTTAGGGGTACCTGAACTTGGTTCCTGCAGCCATACTCTTTTCTCAGTGGAAATTATTTAGAATGCTAACTGATGGGGAAAGGAGAAACGTGCATGTGTATATACAAAGATCCACGCGTTAAATTAGTAAGACAAATCATTCCTTAGCATGTACCAGGGACGAATGATAGTTCATTTCCTATAAATGATTCTAAGATGGCAGTGAGGGTCATTTTCACTGAGAAACATTGCGATAGGCACGACAAAGGCAAGTGCAGAGTAAAATACAAATTATGTTTTAGAAAGATCTTTTGGAAGGTAGTCACAAAGCTTTTATAATATTACATGCAAATTATTGCAAATTTTACAACACCTTGCCAAGAAATATATAAATGTATCATTTGTGACGGTAGTCACTTAATTCTCTGAAGATGACGTCCAACTACCTGCCTTGGCGTGTATTTCTCTACGTCACAATGAGAACACCGGCTGTGATCGACATAGATTNNNAGACACGAAGTCAGGATCCCTCCCTACCTGGTGCTGATGGTCGAACGGGCCGCGCTGTAAGCGGAGGTTTCCGGGCTGGCCGTCGCGCGGCGCTCGCGTCGCTGGTGTGTGGCGTGGACGGCGGAGGAATGCGACAGCGGCGAGGCCAGGTCCTGCACTGTGGTCGCCGCAATCCTCGACCCCCTTCAGTGACGTCATCACTAACACCTGATTGCCAATCACTATTCGACTTCGCAGCCATTGGACCACGTCATCCTTGCTTGCCACATTGGGCAAACATAGAGCCTCGAGGGGAGAGCGGGGTGTGTGTCCCGCTCGAAGTTGCGTTCTGCGCACGTGGGGTTGTTACTTTCAATTGTTAACTGAATTATCGTTGACCGAAGTTGGATTTTTTTTTGTTATCCTTCTGGATACTTTGGTGTCCTGGATTGCCAAGATTTACGATCGACGAAGTGTTGGTTGAGTGGCCGAAGGAGTGGTGTGGGGGAGGGTCTTATATTAGCATCACAGTTTCGTGTAGGCGGGCAGAGAGGGCGAGGCAGTCATGATAAGTTAAGTACGCATCCTTGGAGTTAGGTGGTTTTCATGGCGATAAACTTATATACATCCTCTATGTTCTAAGTGTATGTACTTTAATTTAGACAGTTTTGTGCCCCCTGTGGCATTTCTTAATTCCAAAGGTTTGTAGATAAAAATAAGAATTTTTATTTGGCTGTAGTGAAGGCATAAGTATAATTTATAAGATTTTTTTTCCAGCGATAAGGAAAAGCATTTAATCTAGCTGACAAAGATGTAATTTGTAGTTTATAAATGATTGACGTTTTTGTTCACAAATGGTTACAAAAAAAATGGTTTGCTTTGAGGTTCAACAAAAACGGGAAATCGTCCGTGGGGACTAATACCTTTGTAAACACAGTTGCCAAACGGCAAACACACTGGTATTGATGGACGGCTCGTACACGACGGAGCTTGCCCTAGCGATATGTTTGCACCTTGTTAGCCACAAAATAGAAATTATTTAAAGATAACTGTTTGACAAATGTATTTTTACTAAATATTTCGATGTTCCTGAAGTTTTGTGATGAAAATATTAGTGCGTTGTAATCGCAACATTGTATTATAAATAACTGAGAGAAAAAAAATCTGTTAATAAAAAGAACACTCCACATCTAAGGTATAATTATTATTTTTTTTTAAGTCTGTTTGCTAACCTTATGCAGAGTGATCATGTGTTTCCCCCCCNATATCAAGGTTGCATAAGACTGACATGATGGAGGTGTCGGTACAAACTTTTTTCAGGACTGTGTGTTAGTCCCGGGATCATTTGACCACCCCTTTCAAAATATAAGGCAAAAAAAAAAAATTGTAGACTGTGTGATTATTTATAACAAGTAATGACGTAATAAATTATTATATATTACATATGCGTCGCGAAAAAACAATTTTTCACTTCTAGTGTTCCAAAGAAAACTGGAAACTAGTTTTTAAAAAAATTTGTTGTTAAAAGTACAGATATTTTTCGTGTGGATTGATCAGTTAGCAAACAAAACCCCATTTCGAGTATGGTAAATTGGTTAAATTTCTTATTTCCTCAAACTCTACTTCAATTCTCCTAACTCTTCTAGGCCAAAACAAAACAGGAGTCCCGTGTTACTAGCGAAAGGTTTACCAGCGTACGAACCTAGACCTCTGCGACTGAAGGACAGGAAAGTTTCTATAGGAGTGTGGTCTGCGCACAGAACCACGCACTGCNCGAACCTAGACCTCTGCGACTGAAGGACAGGAAAGTTTCTATAGGAGTGTGGTCTGCGCACAGAACCACGCACTGAAGGATATCACTGGCCCGTCCAGGAGATGCAGTTCCGATGCCAGGCCTATTCTACAGGGGAAGAAGGATATTTTTCATCCAATTGGGTTCCTGCCCCTTTTTCCAAGTGAACGCTGGTACAGTTACTTGCGATGATGTGGCCTCTCACTCCATTATTCCATAGTACGAGACGCCAGAAAATCATTGTGCACAAAGCGAAAATATCGTTCTCGCCGAGAAGAAAAAATTGACATGTTACTTGTCTTAAAAGTTTGGAACTGAAATAAATGAACACTTTATCTATTCCTGTCAGATGCCTTCCATATAATTTGGAAATCNTCTTAAAAGTTTGGAACTGAAATAAATGAACACTTTATCTATTCCTGTCAGATGCCTTCCATATAATTTGGAAATCCCATACTTAAAATCGTAATTTGTAAATTTAATTAGTGGAAATTTTAATACGATCACGGCAATGAGATGTTGAGTAGAAAGTTTTTGGGTAAAGTGTATACGAACACATTAGCTTGCAACCTCTTCTGTTTGAAATTTTCAGCTTCGTATTACGTTTGAAGTAATATTTCACATTTAAGGCAATTACAAACAAGACCTCTGCGAAATGTTTTGCACTTAAATCGCTGTACTTGTAAAAAAAACAGATATTAATAAGACCGGGCTGACTCTAATTAAAGTCGTCTGCTTTGCAGGAGGGTAAATAATAACGTGGGTTTTTTTCCCCCTCCAAAAGAATTTAATGAAGGGAGAGGGGGGACCGGTATGGTGGAGAAAATTGGATGCGGAGGAAAAATATCTTAACACCGCTGACGAAATACGTGCCGCCGCACTTACATTCTGTGAAGTGGATTCTACCGGCGCGTGTTGGAGTCTACTGTGGGTTCTCTAAACGTCTTGAGTTTTCCAAACCTACGTCAGTGGTTAGCGGGTTACGTTTTCACGGAAAATGACTGAAATTAATTGATAAGAAAAAAGGTTTTAATTACCGGCCAGGCAAAGAAAGTTTTGTATACAAACGTGTCTTATTCAGGTCCCGTTTTCCTTAAAGATCATTAAACTCTGCTTCTATGTAGTACATTCACAGTTATTTCCAACTTTTCCGAAGCTCTGCTGAAGTTGTACCATTTGCAGTATATTCCTGCGCATTATGCAAACAAAGTCTAACGGGCCTAGAAAATCACACCAAAGTGTCAACGCACCGCATTCGTGCGCACTCGGTGTAATAAAAGAGTGCATAAGAACTATTTCTTACCACGCTTTACTGGCACCCCCCTATTTTCTCCCTGTTTTATCGATTATATTAATCATAAAAGAAGTAATTTAATTTGTAAATAGAATATGAGTAAATGTTCAGTTCAATAAAAGGCAAGGTATATTTACGTACCACACGTATAAAAAGTCGGTAACACATGACGTATTCAGGAAACAAACAACCACGTCGTCATACATAGGGCGATTTTTTTAACGGTTTGGTTCACGAAGTGTGAAGAAACCGCGAACAGACTATATGTATCTCTTCATACGCAAGGACAATAGTATAGCATACTGCAGCGCGCAATAATAATAATAATGGCGTGTGGGGAGTGCACCCAGGGCAAGGCGACACCCTCCGAGTGACGGTCTTTCCAGCTGGGACCCGTAGGTGACCGTCATCCCGGGGCATGACAGGAATGAAGCCCTAGAATGGAGCGGCACTGGAGTGCAGTGGCGGGGAAGCGGGAGTGCCCCGAGAAAACCCGTCTGCAAGCGGCATCGTCCAGCACGATCCCCACATGCGAAAGTCCGGGAGTGATCCCGCCGGGGATCGAGCCCGGATCGCCGTGGTGGGAGGCGAGCGCCCTGGACACTACGCCACCGCTGCCCCCTCAGCGCGCAATAACACAACATAACAGGACTGCCACTGCTGCTCTACTCAGAAAAGCAGCAGTAATTTGTAACACTCTTTTCCTGTTGTTCATGACAAAACTCCAATTCTGGAGAAAAGCAACGTCAAAGATACGATTGAAAAATAAAACGCAGGAAAGCGTCGTTTGAAGGAAGAGTGATAGCATTTACGTTGAGAGACTCCTAAAAATGAAGCAGTTATTCCTTGATATCATGAGACTAGGTGACGTCAGTAATAGAACACTGACAAAATATGTTGGTTTGGTGAATGAGGCCTACTCCGAGATACCCCGTTGGTTGTCTCCCACATTCCTTACGTTACCTGGGCCTGAACAACAATCTCGGCGGTGGGAAAACCATCTCATAAAGATCCTGGTCATTCAAAAATTAATTATTTTACATCAGAACAAAATCCCCTTCAACCTGCGGACACCGCTTGTGAGTACTCTTCCCTCGCGTAAAAAATGTCCAGATCGCATTGTATTATAATCATCGTGGCGTGTCAAAATACGCAATTTTAGTGTTTCTCGAACGTAAAAATAAAATAAACGAAACAATTTACTGAAAATATTACCAGTGTGTCTCAAATATTATGTCTCAGCTCATTACAAAATATGCCTAGCAAAATATATTTCAAAAAAAATCATAGAGCACTACAAATCAGAAATATGCAAACCGTTTCCCTTATTTTGATCAATTTTTAAAAATTGCGAAAACATTTTAAATCGTGTTTTAAAGTACTTCTTGAAGTAATTTGTGGTATCTTATTTCAACATGAATTATATCATTTTGTTGAAGTGAGTTAGTTTTTATTATTTGTATGTCCTAAAAACACAGAACTTTTGATTTTGACATGCTATTATACAAAAAAAAATTATGTCTACTTTTTTATGCGAGGAAATAGTACTTCACACAAATACAAAATAACGAATTTTCCGTGGCCTGTGCCCTTAAACTGGCTGCACTGCCACCTAGAGAACACTATAAATCAGTACTTTCGAAATCAACGTTTGAGAAATATCACCTTTACTGCATATATTTTAACGGGCACGCCAGTTAAGCTGGTAGCGACGAAGGAAATGCAGTATCATGTTTTAACGTCGAATTAAATGTGTACACTAATGTGTATATAGACTAATCGCGGTTCTTTTGCACTTTTTTAAACCAAACTTTCGAAATATCACTCCACGTAATACGTGCTTAGTCGTTTACTGAATATGCACGTAATACGTGCTTAGTCGTTTACTGAATATGCCATCTGTCACAATCGTTTTAAAATTGCGTTAACATTAAAATATCTACTTTTAATTAAATTGAACTTCTACTTATACGTTTTCTATAGATTGTAATACTTAATTTTTAATTAATATGAATAAAACCAGGGAGAAAATAGGTGTGTTGGCAATGCCTTGTAAGAAATGGTTTCGTGTGCAAAATATGATTACAATTGGTGCGCACGAATACGGCGCGTCGTCCCTTTGGTGTAACTTTCTAGACTCGGCTAAGCTTTGTTTGCATAAAGCGGAGTAATAACCTGAACCATTACCTCAGCAGGGCTTCAGAGAAGATGGAAGTAACCGTGAATGGACTATAATACTGAAATTATTTTCATACATTTCTATATTTCAGAATGCACTTTAGAGAATGAACTGGCAAATTAGTAAAATATTTACGTTCTTAATAATTCACGGGTTTCACTCTGCCGGGCTGGACTAAAATGAGCAGTTCCACGGCGATGCTAGTTCCACGGCTGTACAAGAATACACAGTGAGGATCACAGCAGACCTAAAATATGGCTTTCGGAACTGCTCAATTAACTATAAACAGCATAAAACTGATTTTTCCTGTTATATCGCACACAAATTCGAACCCGCGTTCACACTCAGGTCCCTTACTAATAAGAACTCGTACAAGAAGGAAATTCGAACGCGTGTACTGCGACTGTCATGTTGGCTTCGCTAGTTTCGTACTTGTTTCCCATCAAACAGAACACGTCCTAATAATTTTCATCGCCCGATTCTGTTCTTACGCGAACGCGGTGCTCAGAGAGTGAGTGAGCGAAGAGAAAGCGGCGGTTCTCAACAGCGAGGTCTTGAGCGGGTTCAATCCCCGGCCGTGTCATTTCCTGAAATTTGCATGTAAGAATCGTGCCGGGCGATGCCGCTGGCCTGGCGAGTTTTCTCGCGGATCTCCCGTTTGCGCCCCACCCTCTCATTCCGGCGCTGCTCCATACTCACCTCGATCACCCTCATCGGCTCGCAAGACCCTCGATGTTAAGATACCACAAATCATTTCACTCACTTTACCCGATCGAACAAGACCATATTTACTCCAATCGTGTTAATAGTCACGGAGTGTGTCGGAATGGATCTCCATGCAGAAGATACATCACCGTTTCTCTCCTGGTACCCATATGTACGTCTGATTTTAAAGACGCATTCACGCGAAAAGCAGAGAAATCTTTCTGTGTATGATGTTGACGGTTAATTGAGCACTTTTGATATCAAACTACCCAAAATGTCACTTCTCTTACCTGCATGCATTTAAACAGGTACAGTGACTGACGTGCGTCCAATAAAGCCAATAACGACGGAGAAAATGTAGTTCCAAGTCTTAACGTAGAATTGTTAGTGTTCCGTAAACATTTGTGAATAATGAAATGGTTTCTTTAGGTGTACTAATTTGATTAATTTGTATTATATATTTTATTTCCTAATAATTGGACATTAATCAAGTGATCGGGCCTATGACAATGTTAACCTTACACGTGGCGGAAGAATACACAATGCGCACTCAAGCAGGGCTTATAAAAGTGCAAAGTTTACCGCGGACAACCTGTATTCTGCATATTAAATGAGGTAACGGTGATAGACCCTCGTGTCGGCAGTGTCGTGGCCCCACCCTCACGACTGCCTTGGGAAGGAGGCGGGGGTGGGGGTGCGTGCGGCTCGGACAGCTGGACCGC